>UZAE01013986.1:0-17578 GCA_900617975.1 Rodentolepis nana | reverse complement strand
TATATATATATATATATATATATATATATATATATTGGGTCTTTCCAATAGATAACGCTGTTGATAATTGACTTGGGGGTTAGGGAGGTTATATGTTGGATATAATTTACTCCCCTAAAGTTATTTATTTCAAATGGCAGGCGTTTTGATTGCAATCATTAGCACATTAATTGACTTCTGGCTTCACAGAGGAGAAGAACATCAAAATGAGAAAAATTCGACAGGGGGAACAGAAGAGTGATTCACAGATGTAACAGGGACAGAAAAACAGACAAATGATGGTAGTTTGAAGTCAAAAGTCAACTGCCAGTTAATAGACCTTTTGCCTTATACGTTACCCAGGCTGCACAACATGAAGGTACGTCTATCGTACACCCCACTCCCCTAAAATTAGACCTTGAAGACTGCTTCTCTCATCTTTTAATTTTTTTGTTATCCACGTATCGTTAATTTCTGTTGTGTTTTTATCTTATTTCTTTATTTATTTCTGACTTCATGGAGGGGGGTGGGGATATCAAAATCACAAAAATTCGAGGGGTGGAGAAAGAGAAGAGTGATTCACGGATGTAAAAGAGACGATCAGACACAAAGGTTGAGAAAAAATGGCAAAGTGAGTACTTTTAAAGTAGTTGAATATGACATGCCGTCGGGCCATTGTAGTTTGAAGTCAGATGTCAACTGCCGGCGCATCACGTGAAGGTAAGTCTATCGCACACCCCAATTTTTAATCTTAATTAACTATATTTGCATATTGAAAATAGATTGAATCGATGGTCCCCTATTAGCTAATCTAATAATGATTAGGATCAACAGATAATTTGTGATTCTTCTTTTCTTGAAATTGTTATTACTATATATTAATTGTCTAATCTTATCACTATTGATAAAATTAATACTTTGCATAGTTATTGGTGTTTTAAATAAAGCTGGCAAATTTTATCAGATTTTAATAACTTTAATATTGACACGATCGTTTATAAGGGTAAATTTTGCATATTGTAAATAATGTCTGGAAATTCTATATCTTTGTGAATAGATGGAGTTGACTTAGAAAATATAGTAATATTTAAACACTTAAAATTTTTCATATTACAGCGTGAAATAGACCAATGTCCCCCCCCCCCTCTACAAGAATTGCCTTCTAGCACCCGTGGTGATTGTGCAACTAGTGATAGGATTAAATCATGTTTAGGACTTTCCATATTGTTTCCTGGGGTGTGTGATAGACTTGCCTCCACATGGTGCTCCATGGCAAAATGTTTACAAACAGGCTGTTGACTTCTGAATTCAAACTACCATGACTCCACTTTATGCGACATTCGGCCACTTTCACAGCACTCACCATGCCCCATTCTCTACCTTTGTGTTTGCCTCTTTTACATCTATGAATCGCTCTTCTGTTCCCCCTCCCAATTCGAACTTTTGTGACTTTGATGTTCACCCCCTCCCCTCCGTGAAGCCCAAAGTCAACGAAAAGGGCAGATGGCAACAATCATTAAGCCTGTCTCTTGATATGAATAAATATTACATCATTAAAACAACGAGCAACAAACTTAATTTCCACTATTTCATAGTACCGCTTCAGTTTGGTCAATTACTCTCACCTCCAGGGATCTATCTCTGGGCCTTAATAATGTCTATCATAACTCTTGCTTGTTTCATGTCTTCTCTAATTGAAAATGGCAGTTTACTCCGTTGTGCATTTTAACAAAAAAAATGGTAGGAAAAGAAATAAGAAATAGCAAATTTTAATGATAAGTTAAAATGCTGATTTGTTTCAAATATTTTACTTGATACTAGGGGGTTTAGTCTCCGCCATTGTTTACATCCCCCATTATTTCCGATGATTTTTCTTTGTTATTTACTTTTAAAATTAAGCATGCTTCTTCGAGTGACTTGTGACTACACTCACATTTTGAAATCAACTTGACCTAAAAGGGTGATTGCAAATGGGGAATATGGGGAATCTGTAGCGGGCAGGACACCACCAGGCTCAAGAATTGTCCCCTTTTCTTTAAAATACGCACTCAAGTTATTTTTTTTCAGTTCTCATTAAGCCTTCTCATCTTTTCTCTGTAATCTTCATCTGTAACTGCAAGCTTTTGTTTTCTTTTTCATGGATCCAGGGGCCAAGTTCAAAGAAAAAGTTGCAGAAGTATCGACCCTGTCTAAAACTAAGAGATGAAATGAGCGCTTTTTTCCCCACTAACGTAGTCGTCAAGACTTTGTAAATCTATAATAAATAAATCAGGATAATAAACAGATGTGAATTTTAGCTTTTATGATCTTAAAAGTGATATCACTTCTATCGATCAACAAGATGTTTGGGAATATTACAGTAGGCAAAGTAGACGCAGCAGATATATTGACTGAATGAAAGCTGATAGTTTAAGTTTTAATAAAGGAAATTAAAATTGTTAAATTATTTGCCCTCCGTCTTTATATATCCCACTTTCCAAATGGACGAGAGTGGACGAGAACTTGCGAATCAGTTGGGCACTAAATGATTTTTGTTAGTAAAAATCCGAGATACTTATATGTGATTCAGAGCAGGTGTGAAAATAAAATTTCTATTTTCTCAAGGGATGAATAGCCGCATCGTCAAGACTGTTGGAGAGCCCATGAGACTTCTTTGAGTTTGCCGCGTTGATCACTCCACATGAACTTTGATCAGTCAAAATTCCACCTATTTGTTTTAAAATTGTAAAATTCTATTTAAATAAGTTAATATTTTTGGAAAAATCATTGCGGATACTTTTAACAATTTAGCTTTGGAAAGGTGACTAAAGTTTACTAAATAAAATGCCATCAATAATAACTGGAAGGAATTGAAAATAAATCGATTTAATAATTATGTCATACCACTCTTGTGTGTATTTTCAATTAATGTTTGGTTATTTAACTAAAATAGTCAGTCCTGTCACTTCAAATCATTTTCTTACTCCTAAGATAGATAAAAAGGTTTTTTTATATTTCCGACAAGCCTTTCCTATTATTTTATTTTGATCCATAATGAAGTCTGAAAGAATTTTCTCGAAGAAAATTTTTGGTAAAAATAATTTTGGGCTTACCTGGCATTACATTATTAAGTATTAAGTATTAAGTATTTTCAAGCTTTTATTACATATCCTGTTATGGTGAGGCATTTAAAAACCCCATATTTGTTAAATGCAGAAGTTTTCAATATAATTTTTTTTGTTATTTTCAGTTCTTTTTAAAAAATAGAGAAGAAATAGAAACGTCTTGATTTATGAAATCCAATATTTGCTTTTATTTTCCAGTTTTTAAGAGTAGATGGCAATAATTGTCCCATTATTCAGTGAATTTACCTGTTGGGTCCAAAATTTTTAACTCGAGCCTTGTGGAGACTATATGCGACAGGTTACTATCATTTTTCTTAATTTTGCATTTCTGGTTTCCGTGACTGGAGGTACTTAACATTTAGATTCCGGAAAACGTAGTACCCTATTACTTGTGAAGGACGTTCAAATGTCTCTCCCACCACCGAAGCACAAAGAAAATCGATTTCTTTCATATTTATATCTTGATAAGTTAAGTGTTTATATAGAAAATTAGAATTTATACCGTGCTTCTATGCAGAAACAGGGTATCCAGTGGCACGGATTTGCGGGGTTGATGTTTGATATTTGGGAGGAAGAGTTGGATATATTGGTCTTAGAAATTTGGGCCTTTCATGGAGGCATTTTCCCGCGCAAAAATAGTCGAGGTACACAAATGTAAATGTCTTTGCCAGTTACTGAGAGTTAAAAAACAAAGCAGTAGTTCATCAATAATTCCCTGGACACTGTGGCATTATTGGCAATGAGCGCGCTGTAACACTTGCTAAGAAGTGGTCTACAATTTTGCAAGGCATGGACTGGCCGATGTCTTTTCACACAAAGAAGACTTTAATCGGGGGTTGGGGGGGGGGGAGAATTAAAGGCTTCAAGAAGGAACGAAATTAAAACTCGAATACAGGAGAAGCAGTGAACAGCGGCACTCTCCAATATAGCAATTGGCCAAGAATCGAAGCTGTTGCAGAGTTTAGACTGCCTACCGAACACGATTACCTTGCGAAGCACCTTCACAGAAGAGGAGTATAGGCTCAGCCAACATGCTAATAAGTGGCTTAAGGGGATATTCTGGCCTTGAAATAAAAAAACCGATTTTTTTCTTTCATATTTTCATAGTTTAACTATTTAAGAATATGCCAACGAGAGGAGTTCTTAAAATTCAAATTATTTTTGGAGAAATAAGTATTTTACTGAGCAGGCATCCTAAACCGGTTGGGCTGCAACTAATCGAACAAAAGACATAATGCGTTCTCCGACTACCTGAATCTATATTTCTTAGTAAACTCTTTATTCCGTTATATATATATATATATATATATATATATATTGAGTGATTATTTCAATTTTTAAATAAAATGGATTAAAAAAATACTCAGCGCGAAGGATTAAGCGTCCAGAGCGACAAAACGGCGATTTCACGGTAATAGATTTACGGAACAGGAAAATATTAGTTTTACGAGTGCATCAGCAGCAAAATTGTGAAAATCAATTGTTGAAGAGGTGATCATGGATAATAATTACGGCTACTGTGTTTTGGAGTTTTTCACGGTCTTTTCAGCGATTTCTTCGTTTGTTTCGCGTACTACATGCAACAACGAGGTTAGATTTTCAAGAAGCGCTCAACGCGGACCCGGGTTTAAAATTGCATTACAATGCAGTTGCGATAGTCTACGATACATTCCATCATGTCCATTCGTTGACAAATCCTTCGAAGTAAACCGGCGAGTAATATTTGCTATGAGTCTCTAAACTCCCTAAGCATATCCCTTCCGAGTCTCAGATGATTGAAATTGCGACATTTATTTTTGTGTGCATTTTTAATGATGGCCTTATACCGACATTGAACATGATGACGATTATGGGAGTGAAAATTGGTCCAGAAGCGCATGCATTTGCTATCAGACGCGACAACGCCCGGATTGACCTAAAGTTTAGTCCCATTAAACTTATGAAAAGGAAAGTGTAATAAGAAATTTGTTACTTGAGAAGACAAAGAAACCATATTAAGGTTGAGAGTAGTCAACTAAACAGTTAAAAGCTTGCTACGTGGGAGACAGATATCTAAGTAAATCCTTTTGTTTGCAAGTCAGAAGGATGCTCATCAGTGGCTATGCCCCAAATTCATCAAGAATCTTTAAATCATTGGCCTCTCATACGTTCTCCCTCTCTCTGTCTCTCTCTCTCTCTGAAAATCTTCTGTTAACATTCAGAAGTAAACTGTAACCCTCACAAATGTCAAAACACGCTTTATTCAAGCATGGTTTTACAAGATATTTTAAGCACAATGGCGCATATATTCGTGCAGCAAAGAAGCTCAGCTAACTTGAAGTAAGGTATTATCCCATAATTACAACCTTAAAACAATCGGGTTGAGAATATCGTATTCTCAACTATTGGTAGAAGAAATGGTTTGAGTTTCAAGCACTACCTTCTTGATTAAATGTTATCAGTTAATAAACGATTGTTAGAATTCGGAGGATGAATCAAGAAATTCACGCTTAATTAAGTATTATACATTTCGAAGCAGAAATAAGTAATCATAACTAATCTAATTCCCTTTATCGTTCCGTGTACTTTCTGTTATCCAATGTTGAAATCATTCCAAAACCAACAATCGTAAGTTCATCATATTTCTATTGACACGAATAACAATTGAGGCTGTATCTAAATGTATAATTACCCGAATATTAATGCAGATATTAAAAAAGTAACAATAAGAAAAGCGTGGAAAATGGAGAAATTAAATGATTGCGCCAGTGTGACTGAGAGCTGTTTTTAAACAAAGCATTGAGAGACTTGTTTCATATGCAGCCAAACAGGAGTTTTACACGCATATTCGGTTGTGTCCTAAATCGGTGTGCCAACTGACCTTGAAAGCAAACTGAACACTCACTTAAGGAGGTGGATTTTGGAGGAACTCGCATAAAGCTTTAAAATTGCACAAAAGCACCAAAATGTCACTAATGTCTCCGTAAAAGCCTTTCACTTAAAAATTTTAATGTTTTTTTTTAAAAAAAGAGTAATTTATAAGCACAATTAACGAGTAACATTGAACAAATTTAGGCTAATCGAAAGCATTTTTTTACCAATCACAGTCCTAACGAAATGCAGGGTTAATGATTTCCATTGATTAATTTTTCAGCAGATGAAACCTTGGCCAAATAGATCGATAAATGGATAATTTTGTCAAAATTGTTTGAAATTTGCTTTTTAGTTTTCTTTGAAGCAAAGTGAATGGGTTGTAACTGAATTTGAAATGGCCCACAAATATTTCACAATCCCGAATAATAAAATCGCAACCCTATTGCTTCAATTTACCCCTGACGCTTAAGTAACTGTTTAAAAAAATAATCTTGTAGTTAAACTATCCTATCACACAGGTTTTCTCCTTGCAATTGATAGTCTGCCATTTTTGAATCACTTCTCATCCAGTGTTAATTAATGTAAATCTAAATGTAAATTGATCTGGCATTTAGTTCAAATTGCTTAACTTCATCGAACAAATCGAATTTCCTTTACGCGTCTAAGCGTCTAGTAGGCTAAATAGGTTGTAATCTTGGATTTTTGTTTTAATAGCCTCAAAATAATCAGAAATGTCACAATCGTAATAATAATAATGGGTTAAACACATACCAAAAAATGTACTCAAACGAATACCAAGCTTGAACTCAAAATTTTTAGTACATTTTAAAGATTAAATGAACAATCTAAATAAATATTAATGACATGAGAAAACCCCTTTCATTTTTACCTTAATTTCAAATGAACAAAAACTACTTTTCACTCGGCAGATTCTTAAAAATTGATTGACTGAATTCGAAAGGTATTAACGAAATATAAACAAGAAATACCTTCAATCCATATCAAATATTGGAGGAATTATTATTATATTATTATATTTTTTGAAATATTTGTGTTATTTCGGTGTTTGTGGGAGGTGGAGCAGGAATTTGAAGTACTAAAGAATAAGTTTAATCTCTTTTTGAATTAGAATAAAACCCTTTTCAAACAAATAACACTTCTACTGATTTTCAATTGTTGTGAATATTTAACTTTAATTGTGGTAAATGAAAATTAAATAACACTTTGAACGTTATCAAATATATAAGAGAATGTTAACAGTGGATTGGAGTAATTACTTATAGTTTCTTACAAGCTTAAGTTAATATCTGGAAACCCGATCAAGCATTATCTTTGGACTCAAGACAACCAATCGCTTCGAGCTCAAAGCTGAATATGTGAGTGTCGATCGTTAGCAAAGCCATTTTTCCCGCTCTCCCTCTTGTTACACACACACACACACACACACACACACACATACGAATGCCCTTGACGAAACGATGAATTAGTCTGTCTTATCTCGAAGGTGGTTCACTAATGCATCAGACAATGATAGCCAGTATACCATGCTTGCAAAACTGTAGTAATTTCTTTCTATAATACGTGTTATTCGTTAATCATTCGTAAAGAGTCAACCGCCGAAGATTGACCGATTTCGCCTTACTTTATCCGTTTGTTTAAATCTTTTCCTCAGATAACTAGCCTGTTTTGTTCGGCAGCAATTATGTTCCCCTTCCCTCACGTTAGGAGAAGAAGCATGCCAATCTTCCCCTCCTCCCATTTAGAACACACCCACTTGTCCACTTAAACAACAATGTATTTGGCGGTATTGAAAATGACAAAAGCCAAAGCCACGTGTCATACTTCTGAAGTTAATATCAATTCATTGATTATATTCATTCAATAAACTCGAAAACTTTCAAGGTTTTCCAAATAAGGACAATTTTGATACAGGATTCAGGAAAAACGAGTATTGCACTCGCAGTTCTGTAGGCAAAAAGAATTCATTTCTTTCAAACTTGCCTTAAACAAGATTACATTAAGATTTTGAATATCATTATTGAGAAACAGAAAATCGAAGTTTATAATATCATTGAATAAGCTTGTATCTAGATGTTATCTTAACCAATTGATTTACAATGTTCTTGACATTATTAAAAAGATTTTTATCAGAACTTCACTGCACTAATTAATTCAAGAAATTTGCCATCCTTTAGGTATTTAATGATTTTCATTAGGTTTATGGTAGTAATGGCCATTTTAATTGATTAAATTATTTAACCGGTTCCATAATAAATCAAACCACGCTATCGAAACTATTTATACTAATTCAAATACTTTTCTATTCGTATTCTTATAAGGAATATCGCTCTTTCTTACAAGTAAAATGTTCATTTAACCTGCTTATATATAAAGGTTTAAAATGTGAATTTGAATATGGAGACGCATAGCTCTCTGTATTTTATCTTCCCCATAATAAGGTAAACAAAATATAATTTTCTTTTAAGTATATTCCTCATGAGCTCCAATTGTAATGCCTGACTATTAACTTCACTTGTTCATAAAATTGGGCAAAGTCTCAATTTTACTTATAGTTTAATTTTTTATATAATTCGCTTCGGGACCCCATGCTGATCGATTTTGGAGAAGATTCTTCATAATAAAACTTGTCTGTCGTATTTTAATTAAAGTTAACTCAAATCTTCCCAAAATATCACAGCATTTCCAAATGATGAGCATGTATTTATACAACCAAACCCACCTAGGAACATATTTTATAACATTCAACTTAAATTTAAAGCCAACATCTGGATTCATTTCCCCGGTGAGCAATCCAAAATCTGGACTCCGTTCATTTAAAACTTCCATTGAAGTATTCTTCCATTGTTCTTACTGTATGTTTGGAATTTTTCATTTCATGTTATCACTATATTGGGGGGGGGGGGGGGGGGGGGGGNGGGGAGGGGGTACGTTTGTATTTAATCTGGTTCATCAAGCAACATGAACTAATGATGCTGTCTGGAATGGCGGGCTTCTTTCTCATGAAATGCTCTTTAAAGCGTGACAATGTGATGGTGACTGTTAGCACTACCCTCCACATTGAATTGAAGTAAAGAGTAGCCACAACTTATCACAAGTACATAAACTCGACGGATTTTAACTTTTCCGATGCCTTTAATTAAACGCGAAGTAGTAAATTTTATAGGCTTGTTACGTTATTCATAATTTCACTATTTCGTAATTTTAATATCTTACTCTGGAATTTAAATAGGACTATAGGGAAGATTATAAAACGAAACTGAGAGTTAAAATTGACTAAGCCATAGCTAAAAAAATTTTCAGATTTCTTCCAATGAAATTAATTTAATTTGCCCTTTAACGGCTTTTCCGCCTAAATGTTTGGGTCTCTAGTTCTTCGAGTTCTGCTAGTAAAGATATATTCTCCAACCATCTACTATGTGTTTCACTCAAAAAAAATATTCAAAACTGCCAATAACCACGCTGAAAATAAAATGATTCAGACCAAAAAGGATGGGAGAACAAATACTACTAAAAAATGGCAGCTGAAAGTCTGTATGAAAAAGTGACAATAGTTTCGAAAGTGGCATTGGACACTTAAATATGAGAGGGAAGGGGATAGTGGGGTGAGGTTGGGTTAACTTCCGAAATCGACAATCCAATGCTAGAAGGTATCTAGACCTCCCAATCGCGTGAACTTGATAATATTCAAGAAACAAGCGAACCTCAAGCATTTACTCATAATTCTTGAAAGCTCCTTTTAATAAATAAGCTAACTTTATGAATGCTTGCTTTTTAAGTATTTCTTGAGTTAACTTTTCCTATTTTATCCAACAACTATCATAGATTAATGCTCATTCAATGCGTCATCTGTCTCACGGTTAGTTTGTTCATTACAAAATAGGGAAGATATGAAAATGCCTTTTAATTGGAGTGAATAATTGAAAGTTTGTAGTCCTGGTTTTACAACCACTTTATCGAAATTAAAACCTCTTGAAAATTAGTTATATCTTAACTGCTTATATGTTTTCCAACGCATAAATTATAGCCATGAATCCTATTTAGTCAATGAAATCTCGGATATCTACATTCCTAAATCGAATATGATTTGCTGGATAATTAAGCAAAAACCTCGTAGGTTGCGTTCTGTGTTTCTCGTTAGCAGGGTTCAGTTCATTGTCAATTTTGTCATCTCGACCTATCAGGGGGTACACTTTCTTCAAAGAATTTCCAAGTCAGTGTACAAATTCCTTAAAATTTTCACAATTTAGCATTCCTCCTCGCCGAGCTGATGGTCCCATATCTGTCATCTTCGTTCATTTGTTCGTGTACTTCCGCTTCGATACATTCACAAGTTCATTCACGTGTGTAAAATTACGAATATGTAAAGTTGCCAATTATATCTGTAAATTTATCGGTAAATAAAGAGTGTACTTACTTCATGCCAGTTAATGGTAGCGAATTAAATATATTGAGAGTTTATAAATTTCTTTGCCCAATGAGTACTTAGAAATGACCAATATTAATTATATGCCTAACTTATCGTCCTTTTCATCACGTACTTAGACTCTTTGAATGAAAGAAAGGTTAGGAAAGAAAGCACAAAATATCATCTCAAACGCCAATGTTCCAAAGCATGGCCTTTCACCTATGTGCCAACCTCTTGCCATTGGAATGCAATTAACCAATTCATAGTAATGTGGGACCAAGTAGATGACCACAAATACACCATAACTTCCTCTAGATATGATCTCCTATCCTGTAATGCCCTTTGGCTAATGCTTACATAAGTATAAGTAAATATAAATCCGGGGTATTTATCCTGTCTATCTCGGCCTTAATTGCTTGAATATCAAGCGATGTCTTCCTTGCTTCCTTGGCTGTGCATTATGACTGAGAATACATCAGATAGTGTGAGCTTCATCACATCGACTACATAGAGATTGTGTATTAAGATTACTTCTGTATACCATCAAAAAAATATAATTAAATAATAATAATAATTTAATAAACCCATTGAGAGAAAGGTAAAGAAATCAATAATGCGCTTATTGCATCTCAATACAAACCCAAAATGACAAGAACTGAAAAGTTCTATGCTGACTCACTCGGACAATTGGTCATGTTACTGACTCACCAGCAGCGGCGCTCAGAGTGACTCCTTGTTCTTTAGAATGTTATGATATTGATTTATTTACCTTCGTTTAATCTCACACCTCAACTTTATGGTCATAGCATATGATAGATGAGTACTTCAGATCAGAAGTATTAAAGTTCAGTTAAATAAATAATGTGGTGTTTTGATAACAATTTTATGTTTTTGCATACGCTCCATTACTATGAATTATTTGGGCAATTAATAATAAATCGGGTTGTTTTTAAATCTAGAATCAGTGTTTCTTGACTGCAGACATGTAGCGGATTGCTACGCTAGTAAAGCCTGACTAACTCAGAAATCTCTGGCTGATTAGGTTAAACAAACGGAGGCTACTGATTGGCCACTGTTTGTATGGTCACTGTACACAGAGTTGTACGGCGTACCTCCCAATCCTGGCGTGCAGGCATGCGATGACGCACAAAGCGATAACGTGTCCCACAGACAGTTTACAAAATTAGTACAAATAGTTATTACTAGAATAGTTATGGAATTTAATTAAGATAGCTCAAAGTTAAATGTAATAAAATATCAATAAATGGCGATAAATGCATTACAGATTACCTCAATTTAAATTTTAATTCAAGAGGGAATTTAATAATTATTGAATCTATAAAGTTGACAAATAATTGGGAAATTTGTCAGCAACGGAAAGGCTGGGGAGTTAATAAACCTGGATAAATAAAATGTCGAATATTCATGGAAAGTCACTTTCATATTAAGATAAAATTCACTATAACAAACTCGCAAAGAAATGAAAATTACGGCCAATTAACGGTATTATTAAGAAGAAATGAATATCTCAGTTAATTGATTACTTTTTGTGAGTTATCATTAGCCCTTTAGTTGGCTTCAGGCTTCACAGAGGAGAAGGAACATCAAAGTAAAAAAAATTTCAGGAGGGGGAGGGGACAGAAGAGTGTTTCGAAGATGCGAAAGAGACATACACAAAGGTAGAAAAAAGGTGAGGTGAGTACTGTGGAAGTAGTCGAATATGACATACAGTGGGGATGATGGTAGTTTGAAGTGAGAAGGCAACTGCCGGTTTATAGACATTTTCTGCCGCATGTGTATACGTTGTTCAGGGTGAACCACGTGGAGGTAAGTCTACCGCACACCCCTGACATAAAGATATCAAGGCTGACCAACGAAACCTCTCGAGAGCTAGAATATTTCCAAAAGTTACAACGCACTGTTCTTTGCGCATCTAGCTCCATGGCAAAGCCACATCCGCAAAGCTGTGATTAATGATTTATTGAACAAAATATGCTAAATTACTCAACTATCTTTACAATTCGCCTATTTGAGCAATTGACGCATTTTGCTCGATAGGGTTTGCCTTCTCACCACTTGCTTATTGTGGGAACAAAGATGCTCCCTGATAGAATCTTCTTTTGTATTCGGTGGTAGATACTTGAGTTTCTAAGATAGTTAGCATGGTTTAAAGCCGTTTTTATTTGAGCGGTGTGTGCAGCATATGTCACAAGAAGACGATTTAAACAAGAGGTGTCAAACGGAAAACGACATTTATAATTGGGACAAAATGGTACGCACCCTAATAACGTTTAAATTCAGAATGAATAAAGTTCACCACTAATTAATCCAGTATGCGTTCAAAGCGAAAAAATAATGTTGAAATGTCAGATTTATCAGTGGAAACCTATTGCTTTCGTTTTAACCATAAAATCATGGCGATTCAAAAGGAAATAGTAGAAAATCATTTAAATACAATTGAATACTTTACAAAGTAAAACATTGTTATCTCAATATCTTTAAAAGAAAGTAATTTAACGTGTACAGATCTGCTCATCAAATTTGTTTGAAATATTCTTTAAGAAAATTACCGATTTCGTGCTTGGTGCTATCATAGTTTAATTAGTTTCACACACGTAATCTCTCAAATAGGGTAAAAGTCGTAATATTATGTTCTCAAAATGGGGTATACGATAGACTTACCTCCACGTGGTGCACCCTGGGTAACGTACGATAGACTTACCTCCACGTGGTGCACCCTGGGTAACGTATGGTCCTACGGCAAAAAAGTCTATAACCGGAAGTTGACTACAAACTACCATGACCCCACTGTATGCCATATTCGACTACTTCCACATTACTCGCCTCACCTCTTTTCTACCTTTGTGTCTGCCTCTTTTACATCTTTGAAACACTCTTCTGCCCCCCCCTCTGGACTTTTTTCGCTTTGATGTTCCTCTCCCTCTGTGAAACACAATAAATCCTTTTAATATTTCATAGTTTAAACCGTGATCTAAATGTATTAAAAAACAATTGCTGTGTTCCATAAAGTTATTATACTAAGTAGGGATTTTTCTTAATTTTCCGTTCCATTCCGTGAATGTAAAGCATGTTTACGAAATTTGCAAAATATTACTTAGACCGAATTCGCTTACGCAAAGCCGTAGATCTCCATTAAAAGCAGCATATTAATAGTTCTCCAGGGTGGTCCATATTAATGTACTCTAAGAGCACTCTCTATGTTAGCCTTTAAGGTCTCTGGATAGGGGGTGGAGGGGGGGGGGTATATTTTCCGCAACTAGAAAATCTTGTTTTGATGGATTCGGAGTGTGCGATAGGGTTACCTCCGTATATTCATGCGGCAAAAAAGTCTATTGACTGGCAGTTGACTTCTCACTTCAAAATATCATGACCCCACTGTATGTCATATCCGACCCCTTCCACAGTACTCATCTTTCCTTTTCTCTGCCTTTTTGTCTGTCTCTGTTACATCTGTGAATCATTATTCTGCCCCCCCCCCTTTTCGACTTTTTGTCACTTCGATGCTCCTCCTCCTCTCTGTGAAGCCCGAGGTCAGCTAAATGGCTAATGATAACTATCAAAACGCCTGTCATTTGAAATAAATAAATAAATGTTAGCAATAGCAAGTGTGTTTTGAGTCGTCTTGGTTACAAAAAGAGTTTGATATGTGCTAAGTGGAAATATTTTACAACTTTAGAACAGATGAAAGCAAATGCAATCGCAGATGGCATACATCAATTTTGATCTATTGTAAAGTCAGATTTTACCCAATAGATCATTGGTAAAGGCGTTTCTAAGCAGAGAAAACTTGAAGTGTCACAATACATTTTATTCATCGACAAAGTTACTTCAGTCCAGACATTTGAAAGTAAATTCCTTTCGATATGCTAAGTTTAAATGACAGATTCCCCTTGGATTACTGAAAAAGCCATGCCTGAATCTGGTTACTAATGTTCTTCTCCAAGCGCTTGTGAACAACAACCCAACCCATTGACCTTGAAACATTCACAATGGAAGTACCGCTTTGCACCCATTCCGATTCATATTTCTTCCGCACCCCTCGATATATCAAGTATATTATTAGTTCCTTGATTATATGAACAAAGCCTTTGGAATCTTTCACAAAGGCTTATAGGAATTGGAACAACGTTAAGGTTAGGTCAATGCCGAGCAGAGGTACCTTTATAATCTGACTGAATTGCCTCTCTTAAAATCATATGACCTTGAAAATTAGTAAAAGGAAGCAATCGTTATTAACTCATAGGAGCTACAGTTGAGATGGACCTGTTGTGAAATCGACGCTAGATATGTGTGAAGAAGAGTCGGTTACATATGTAAACTACAAATCTAACAATGGAATCGGATTTATAATCTCATAAATTACGTAATATGGTCTACGTTCTGTCTGCTTGGTCATGAAGTACAAGACAACTTCAAGTCCCCAAATGTCTACACGCATTCGCACAAGTCTGCATTATCGATTTATTTCATGACCTAGAGCACATGTGCATTCTTTCCTCAATATAGGACTATTTAAACTCAAATGACTATAGCATACAAATTTTTTTCCCTAAAACAATGTGCGTAATTTGTGCTTCTTCCATGAATTATAAGGAAAATGAGGGTAGAGTGTTTTAATTAATATGGGTGAGTCAAATTCATAAACAGTCACTTCATTGCCAGTGAACTTGATTTAAAATGTTTCATTATAGGCAGTTAATTAATCCGCGTCAACAACTCATTGCTTTTTTAGAAACAGGTTCTTTATTAAGTAATGTATTTTTAATTTCCCAATTTAATTAGTTACTTATAACTAATAACAGTTTATTTTTGAACCAACGGAATATCTACGGATTAATATGGAATTCATTGTTTTACATATTGATTTTGGTATTACCACAACATATTTGACTCAATTTTCTCTGAAATGGGAAAATCAAAGATTCAGTTGAATTCAGCATTAGCGATGATGTGAAACCTTGTTTGAAATTAAGCTATTTTAGTATACTTATCTTTTGTTTTTAGATGTCAAATTCAAATTTTCTTCAAAATTTCAACCCCCTTTTCTTTTCATGAATGATCTGATTCATTTGAAGTGTTAACTGTCAAAATTCCGCTTAAAAGTGGGATTGACATAAATTCTTGGTGCACATCAGAGAGAGGGGGTGGGTAATTATAGAGTTGCGCCTATCCTTCTTCTTCTTTGTAAGCAAATGCAGGAATTTTTTCCTTTAATAAACTAGAGGGAAATTCTCAGCATAGTCATATGTTAAATCTTACAGAATTCACAAATTTTTATCTACTTTTGAGGGGTAAGTTAACATTTAAGCAATATAACTTATACTAAGAAAGTATTGAAATGACCAAAGAAAATAAACGCTGTTGCTATCGCTGGGAATGGCTGTATCCACACAATGCAATAAAGTTAATGTAGCCAATGAAGTGAATATATCTCTTAATTAGCCAATAGTAATCATGAGATCGTTACTGCACGCATTAATAGGATAAATGCGATAATGACGTAATGGCATTGGGTAGTAAGTAATTAAGTCGAAAATAAAATATTGAATCCGACCTCAGCTCTATTTTAAGCGGTGTTTACTTGTTTCATAAAGAAGTCTTTTTTTGTTAGTTATGTTACTGAGGAATAATTTTGTAACATTTAAAAACTAAGAAAATAAACTAGTGTGAAGTACACAATCCTGGCATGTCTAAATTCGGCAATCTTATGCACACTCGAACATTCTGGAGAGTGTGAGGACTTCTCATCTAATCAGCTATGAATATTCTTTCAAAATACTTTAAATATCTCTAATTACTAATTATTTTGCTGTGAGTATAATTGGCAATAAACATTGTACACGCTATACGTCTGCATTTTTTGGGACTTAGAGGTAAGTTAACTAATTATAGAGATAACTGAAGGTAAGTCTAGTCTTATTCTTGAGGCAATGCACTGCAATAAAGAGACTATAAGTAATTATTTCATTTTCAAAATCGATAATTGGTAAATTATAACCAATGAAAAATTGTTTATAAAATCTGCGTGCACTATTTTGCCTGACTATTTCTACTCTACAGAAAAATAATTAGTGAAAGAAATCGAAAATTTGTTTATTAAATATTAGTTTAATTGTGCAAATTATTTAATTTTTATGTTTTATTGTAAATATATTGATAAATCACAGCATTTGGGGGGGGGGTGCCAGATTATTAAAAAAGTAGCATAAGTGAATTTAGGTAAAATTTCGTACTTTATTGAAAGTTCAATCATTTAAAAATAAGCGAATTTGAAAATTATTTAGAATTAATGAACATATAAACTGAAGCTTCAATTTCCTTCAAGAAAATATTTAATTTTATCTAACATCTCAAGGCATAGGTTTCGAGATATAAATTTTGAAAGAGGGATCGAATTAGAGACAACTTCGAATAAAGGTTTTGTTGATCACTAAGGTAAATTGTCGGAGTTTCATTATTTAAAAATTGTGCGAAGCCGTAAAATCTATGATAGTATCTTGAGAACCTTGTGGGACACGTCATAGCTTAACACGTCATCGCATGCCTGCACGCCAGGATTGGGAGGTGCGACCGTACAAACAGTGACCAATCATTAACCTCTGTTTTTTTAACCTAATCCGCCATCCTGATCATGATTAAGCTTTCTGCGTGTACACTTTATCCACAATATACTCACTGAATAAACGTGCTTCGTGCTACACGTCTGTTTCCTTTATAGCCGGGCTATAGCCTAGCTCGTTCGGGGAGTCTAGCTAGATGTTGGAGATTTTACCATAGAGATTTCTGAGTTAGTCAGGCTTTACTAGCGTAGAAATCCGCTACAACCTCTTTCCAGGGACAAAGTTACGTTGAAAGTAGCCACATCGGCCAAAATTATAGAGTAAGTCAATCCACCCATATCGAAAGGTCTGTAAATTTTTCGATAAATAAATTAAGTTTATGCACTAAACATAACTTATCATCGACTTCAAGACGAGATGGTTGGTCTTTGTTTATGTATCCATCTGCAAACACTCAAGTACACAGCTGAACCGACTGTGTGTACTTTGTTCTAGATCTTATCGCAAGTCCGTCAGTTTCAATCATCAGGTGTTGATTGCATCAGCTGCCTATACTTAAGGACTTAAAAGGAATGCATCCCAAATCTCTGCCTTTCTCTCCTCCATATTTGAATTCAGAGATGTGTGTTTTATGT
>UZAE01013984.1:0-11965 GCA_900617975.1 Rodentolepis nana | reverse complement strand
GCAATTACTTTATATTATGCATTGAAGTTCCTAACTAATCACAGTGGAATGGCGGTTCCCTAAACGTCTTTTTTCAATCTTGCTATTATCACATTTTTCTGCCTTGAGAGTAGGCGACAAGACGGTTGACCTTTGGCCTCCCTAAATAAAAGCAGAATGAGGGTGCAAAAACACGTTTGACGGTAAACATTTCTCATTTTCTCCAATCTCCGTTTTTTTCATTTTAGAAATCAAATCATTAAAGGCCAAACTATAAGCTAAAGTTCAGTAAATATTAAAATACGTACACGATATAAAATGAGTTTGCAATGATATGAAGTATAGTTATCTTAGAGCGCAGGTTTAAGCAATTTCATTTACCTACAGCCAAATAGTTTTTTTTCACAATTTTAAACAGTTCAATCAGTCCTATTTCTCTTCATAATATAGCAAAAGTTTACATGTTAGACTTCATTAATAGGTATACAAACTTAATTTCAGTCATTTTGCAAAATTGCATATTTATTAAATTAACTATACTAACTAGGCTCTGATGACCATCGAACAGATTTGGGTTTCGGCTGTTGCTGCAAATTTTGCTGATTTTGTTGCAACTGGGTATTATTTCCGTTCTGTTCAAAATCAATATTTCCATTTGAATGCCTATTTGGCATTGGAAATTGTTCTCCAGGAAAGTAATGATGCACAGGAGATACGGAGGGTCCAAACTTCCTTTGAGGTGGATCAGTGGCACTTGGAAAAACCTTCCTTACGGGTGGTTGGGGGCATCTTCGTTGAGGAGAGACTGTGGGTGGGGTTTGAGGCTGATGATAGTGAATTGCTGGAAGGGGTCTATCACTTCTTACTGGTTGGAAAAGCATTCCGTCAACTGATTGTTCTCTAGGAAGAACTAGTGGGGATTGAAGACGTCTTGGTTGACTCGAAGAACAAGACTTTAGAGCCTGAAGAGAAAAACACTAAAGGTTTCCAAAACCACAATGCATGCAAATGACTAGTAGTATTTAGCTTAAGCCGTCATATCAACTAGGAAAGGATTAGCAAATATATAATGCTATGGTCAATGTGCACAGCAAGATTGATCTGGATATATTATGTGTGAGAGAAAGGAAGAAAATTCTAACCGAAAATTAGTTCACTTGTAGGTAAGGAAAACCTCTGCCTACCTTAATGCCAAAATTTGGCTTTTTATCTTATGCTAATTTTAAATATTTATCCATAACCAAAGTTTGCATGTATTTATTTTGCAATTTCACACAGTAATAACAGTGTTCGTTAGCATGAAACCAATGCCAAATCATCTCGATGGTGATTAGGAGATCAGCTTGAAATAAGGTGCAATTAGAGTTTAGTATGCACTTTATTCGTCAAAAGAAAAAAAATGATTTTTTTGCAAAAATAGCCTTTAAAATGTAAAGAAAGAAGGCCATTTTTATTTCTGAAAGTGTCTTTTTTTATATAGTTTCCTGAAAGTTAAAATACTACTGTTGGGAATTAGTTGCGTTTAAATGTTTACAAATTGTTGTAATACGATCTCGTGTAAGCTAACAAATCCCAGTTTCTACTAATTTAAAATAATTTAAATTAAATTGAGCTTGAAGATGAATTAGACTTTTTAATGCGTCAGAAAATTAAAGACGGAAATTCGTTCCTCTAGTAAATTCGATGGCGTAAATAACTATGAAAGAACTCAAGATATTTCTATTATTCCCTAATACTTTCATTTGATGGGCAACATTATTTATCAACCACCTTTATGTTTAAATTCAAGCAATGCTTTTTTGAACTGCGAAACGGAATTACTTTGTCAGAATGCTTGTGAACCAGAGTATGTAAACTAGTTGCCTCAATGAATCACAATAGTTTAATTATTCAATCAGAAAGGATAATAAACTGGTGAAAATGTAGTGCTTTTCGACATCATCTTTTATAATATTTGGGCAAAATCTCTAATCGAAAGATACCTTTGTTGAAAAATAGGATGACTGAAAAAGCAGTTTTGTTTGGAGTGAAGATTCAAGGCGAATTCGGAAAGTTGTATCAATTGGTCATTTTACAAATGAAAATTTAATCACACTTTAATTTAATCATTTTTAATTAGTTCCGTGAAATCGATTTTCCGATATAGGTTTTGGCTCCGCCTTCATCCATATACCTCTTAAATAAAAAAACTTTCGCCTCTTTGATTGCATGGATCGTAATATTTTAAATTTCTTTTTTAATTAATAAATGTATTTTGAATGATCTAATTAACACAACCGAATGCATAAACCTTGCCATCTGAACTCAATTCAATGAGCCCGTTTATCTGAGTGGAATACCCCACTCAGACGTGACCAATAAGAACAACTTAAAATAACTGCAAAAACTCGAAGAAAATTTGTTTCTTAGCCAAATCGTAATTTTGTGCCTTTTGTCGATTTACCACTTTTGGTTTATTTCATTTTTGCATAAGTCTTTCATCCGACATTCTTCTTTTCTCCTGTAATTCGGCATTTCCTCCGATATTGCCAATTCGCTCTGTGTTTCAGATTAATAAATACTTAAGTAAAATTTATTATGCCCTTGGCTACTTCTATATATATATATATAAGGCTTAATCTAACACTCAAATTTAGTAATGGAAATATTTTTCAGAACAGGTTTCAATCGATAAATATAAATAATTTTTTTGCAAGTATTTTAAATCAATAGATTTAAATTAATCAACTACTTAACTTTCACAAGTCCTAGTTCCCATGATGAACTAAAAATACTTATTACATGAAAGTAATTTTAAATGTACCCTAACGATTATCGGAAGCGGAAAGACTAAATAGTAAATAATGAACCCTTATGATTAAAATATGGCATTTCAAATATGAGTTAAGTTATTTATTTGAGGAAATATTTGTCTCTTCTGATAATAAGTCTCTGGGGAAATGAAAAATTTCGCTATCTACTTTAAAGGACAGCTTGTCGATTACACCAACTAATAATCAGAGAAGAAACGAAAAGATATTTAATGGGCTAAAACGTTTCTGTTTTAAATTCCGTGCTAACATTGGCCAGCTTTAGTCTTGAAAATTTGCGCAATATTCAAAGGGCACAACTTTCTTCACTAATTAAACTAATATGGCGTGATTTCCTTGAAGCAAACTTCTTAAGAAATAACAATCGGTTCCAATGATTGATACCGTTCTCATAAAAAAACTATTATATCATCGCACTAAGTAGTGCGGTTGCCCTTTCCAATCTCTAAATAAGCTCTAAAGTCCAAACCCCTGATTTAGCTGAATAATGAGCTGCCCTCAGTGCTAGTAGTAAAGAAATGTAACTTTCAATTTTCAAAAAATTCGTTTAGACAAAAAGCAAGTTTTAATAGAAACACATAGAGAGGACAAAGTAATAGTAATGAGGTACATTAACAATGGCATGAAAAATACTTTCCACCATTCTCCCCATCATATTGTCCAATTTATGAATTTAGTAACAAAACCATCGAACTGCGGAAGATTGATCAATTGTAAACCATGAGAAACATTTGTATTATTCTGTTTACCAATTGCTATCAGATAGACAATTCAGCTAATCGAATTAGTTACTTGATTTAGAAAAAATTCATGTTGTAGTAAATAATGTGGCATTCTCATAAAACCCCTAATATCGAGTCTTAGATAAAGGTACAGAAATGTTGTTCCCTTTAATCATCAGCATGTTACGTCTGTCAAAAATCATCGAAAAGTGGGTTATTTATTGAAAGCATAATGTATCATCTGATCCTTCCGTCAATTGAAATGTTGAACACCGGTCCTCTAATCTTATATTTTATGGACACAAGCGCTTTCCAGACACGAAATAATAAGCCCATATCCAAAACGGATTGGATCAACTATTTTTTTTATTGTGCGAAATCGATGTTTCAATGTGGATCTGTCAGATACATAGCTATATTTTCACATCTTAAATTATTTGGGCTTATAAAATTCCCCTCAGAAAAAGATATCTCATCTCTGTCAGCATTTGAATCTTTTATCATAATAGACAAGAAATGATTGATCATAATAAACTTTAAGCATTTAAAGATCCTCAAGCTTTTCGTCTGCAAAACTGGCTGGAAATCCTTTATTGCAATTGTTTTTTCAAGTAAGAAATTGTAATTTTATAAAAATTCGCATATGCTTATTCAAAAGCTTAATATTTTTCTATTTTAGAATAAATGGATAATTAGTATCCTATTGCAATTAATTTACCCGTTGCAGATTGTCCAGCTTAAGGAGCCACTCATCAAGGTCCTGAATAGTTCCTTTATTAGCCATGCTGATACACGTAGATTACAACTTCCGGAAGGATAATCCTCCTTGAGGAAAGAACTGTCAATCCGTCGACATACTAAAAATCCCTGGAACGAATGAACAAGCGACTATGAACCGGGAGGTATTCGTTTTGCACCATCACAAACGTACGCACAATCACTCACCTCCGATTGGCTCTCACTCACGAGTCATCTGATTGGTTGTTAGTTCTGGGCGTTGGCTGTGCCAGACAATTTACATACTACGAGAATAGGAGTTGCGAGTCTGGAAAATAGGTAAGGAAGAGGAGGAGTTAAAATGGGAAAGTGTTAAAAATTGGGGTTAAATAGTTCTCAGGAACGTTGCGGTCCTACTCCCTATTCCTCAGTAGAATTGTTGAAACTGGATTTGTTTCCCTGTGGCTTTCATGTAGTAATCTTGAAAAAAACAGGAAGATTTGCGTTTTAAAAGTTTATTCACATATTTATGAAATAATTGATGTTGTGGTCTTGTGCCGAGATAAGTTAAGATATTGATCAAAAATTTATTGCGCTCAATCAAGCAAACATACAAAAAATTATCAGTGAATAAGTTATTTTCATCTTGATTGTTGCTACAAAGTTTCCTACAAATATATTTCAAAATTAAAATTTATTGGACAAAATTAAGGAGGAAGTAAATTGATTTTAACTGAGGGTTTCTAGATTTCACGGAAAATAACTTATTTAAGTTAGATGATCGTTTAGGGCCTAAACTTAGTTTATAGTAAAGCCTTTTTAATGTTTTTATTTTGCACAATTTTAAAGGAACGGTCAAAAGTTTTGGCAGACTGTCAAATAAACCCAAGCATATATTCTCTCTAAAATAGAATAAAAATTGGTTGCCGAAATTTTCTGATTACTACCCTCTCGTGTGTCTACGATTCGTCATTCTTTTTCTGCCGCTATTTCAAAATTGCAATTTTCAACCATCATTATTGCAAAAGCCGCAGTAAATAAAGGTTTGAAATGACTATCATAGCACATCACTTTATTTTAGAAAAGCTTATAAGGTTCAGTAAATCCAACAGGCTTTCTGGAAAGACCATTTCACCGAGATTACAAGACAAATCACTTACTTTAGTCAAATAATCAGAGAGCTTTAAACATCTCGGGCTCAGAAATCGCTCAGAAACTGAGAGATTAAATTTTGAAACTCGAACTTTGAAATTAGAAAACACTTAGTAAACAATATCCATTTAGAAGAAATAGAACATAGTGCTAAATAAGCTACTTATATTCTCTAACCTCCTACTTATGGTAATTAAATAATTCCATTCCATGCTTTTAGATATTTATATGTTAATAATGAATTCAAATGGCAGGCGTTATGATAGGTATCATTAGCCCTTTAGTTAACTTCGGGCTTCACAGAAAGGAGGAGGAACGTCAAAGTGCCAAAAAGTCGAGAGGGGGGACAGAATAATGATTCACATACGTAAAAGAGACAGATAGACACATAGGTAGAAAAAAGGTGAGGTGAGTTCTGTGAAATTAGTCGAATATGTAATGCAGTGGGGTCTTGGTAGTTTGAAGTGAGAGGTCAACTGTTGATTAATAGACTTTTTGCCGTATGAGTATGCGTTGCCCAGGGTGTACCACGTGGTGATAAGTCTATCGCACACCCCTATTTGTTAATAATAAGGACAAACTTTATTATGTTTAAGTAATAAATAACAATGAACAGTTAAAAATAGCAAAAAATTACTCATTCTTTTGGCTTTCGAATTATTGAAAACTTTTGCCTCCACAATAAGCATTTTATTTTTCAAGGAGAGTGGGGGGAGGGGGAGGGGGGTGAGAGAGAGAGAGAGGAAAATTTACTGTTTTTTTTCTTCTTCGTATTTTGTTAATAAAATAAAATTTTTTCTTCGATCCATGACACTCCATTTCCACCACGTGCATAATAGTGGTCAATTTTCACGCAATGTGAAGTGCATTATTCGCTAAGCAATGAGAAGGGACAAAACTCCCTTCCCCAAGCCATAGAGCACTATTGAGAGTGGTCCAATAACTTTACGCATTTCATGCGAACAAATGGGATAAATTGAAATTTGAAGCTTTTAGCGGACAATGGCTGCTGAAACGGCGTATAAATTATTTATTCCTTCAATTAAATATATTAAAACTTATTTGTTCACGCACTCACTCCTAATTATTCACGTAAAGCTAGTTTTTTTGTTAATTATTTAAAATGCCATTTATTTTCAAATTATGCAGCATTATAATTGTTCAGTCTCTTGAGTCGTCATTAATCATGAAAATATTATTTGGAAAGAGAAAAATAAATGTCGACTTGAAGTAAGTTCCCGTTACTAATTCCCTTTTGGTATAAGAAAACTAAAATGGAGAACAATAAAAGCTATCTGAGAATTGCTAGGAAATTTAAAATAAATATCAATTCCAAGTTTCAATTATCGTCCCCTTAGAATATCTTGTTCTTTCCATTAAATCGATTTTGTCTCTCGATATTCGATTTCTGTGGCATTGTTCTTCTTCTGAAATGAATACTAGACATTTCCTCTTAAATAATATTTTAATTCTCTGTTATATTTCTCTCCAATCCTTCGAAAGCAATTGATGACATTCGCACCAAGCGGAGTGGTTGGTCAACTGAGTGTCTGAAATAAACTTTAGGCCAATTTCGCGCGCTTTATTCCCATTTCACTTTTACGAGGGAAGAGAAACGAGGAGTTTTTCATTTCATTTTTCAATTTGGAAGTTCTTTTACAAAATTTTGCCTTTTTCTTTTCGATTCTGAGCTCAGAATGATGACCAAAAGGAAATTACTTCTGTTTAATGTAAGCATAATTACTAGAGGGAGAGTGTGATCGATAATGAGGGTTCGGCTTGGTTGACAGGTACACTTGAAACCTACTTCCATTGAAATGTTGATAAAAGAGGGTAGCACGTGAAAGAGAGACGACCAACTGGAGATTTTCTAACAATTGGCTATTCATATCAAGTTAAAATTCTTATTTATGTCAATTTCTAAATCTATTTTATTTTTCTTACGTTTGCCAGGAAGTGTTCTCACTGATACATGCAGCAATATAAATGAAACTTTCATCATTTAAAAATTCACTTAAAATTAAATATTTATAAATGGAATTGTCAAAAGAGGAAATTTTTAATGAAAATAAATGTTTCTATTTAGCCCAAGAGTTAGATACTTGTGACATAGTAAATGAAAAATATATTAAATAAATATAAGAAGGTAAAAATCTAGTATATCCTTTCGTTCTTTGCTCTTCAATAATTCGTTACAATTTCTAATTTTTATAATTACTCCGCATTAGAATACCTTATTAGTTAAGATAAATGATTTTATAAAAAAACATAATTTTGAGATGGGCACAAAACGAACATGGCTGAATCAAAGAAAATTCGTATGATATTGAGGAATCTGGTAGTTGTGTTATGGGTACAGTCGCCTTCTCAGCTAATCCACTATTAAAATATACTCCCAATTTGCGTTAAGTATAGTCGTTTTTTAATCATATTCGCCCTGATCATAATTTTGAGTAAACATCATGCGTCCTGCTTCCTCAATATTTGTGAGATGGGGTGCGCGATAGACTTACCTCCACGTGGTGCATCCTGGGCAATGTATACTCATACGGCAAAAACAGTCTATTATTCGTAGTTGATCTAACCCTAACACGGCAAAAAGTCTATAAACCGGCAGTTGACCTCTGACTTCAAACTACCATGACCCCACTGTATGTCATATTTCTGACTTCAAACTACCATCACCCCACTGTATGCCATATTCCACAACTTCCACAGCACTCACCTTACCTTTTACTCTACCTTTGTGTCTGTCTGTCTCTTTTACATATGTGAATCGCTCTTCTGTTCTTCACCCCTCGACATTCTGCTACTTTGATGAACCTTCCCTCTATGAGGCCCGAAGTCAACTAAATGGCTAATGATGACTATCAATACGCCTGCCATATGAATTAAATAAATATTTGTGAGATACCTTAGGTCACTTTGTAAACTAGTTTATACAAGAGGTTTCTTTCAGAAAGAATTGTTCAGATTTAGTCAAGGGTTTTTCGAAGCAGCCTCTGCAAGTTTTATTAGAACAGTCATTGTAATCTATGCAAGAAAATACGAATAAGCGACATTAAAAAAGTTAACCTGATCATGCTATTCTGTCTAGATTCACGCTTAGTCTATTAATTCCGCCACCGATATAAAATCGTTGGAAATACACAGCAGCAAATCTTTACCTATGGTTGTCAATTGTAAGTAAGCATTTTGTAATTATTAACTAACTAACTGAACGTAGTACCCCCTTAATCGAATTTGACATTTAAGATTAATTTTTTGTTTATTCGATTTAACTTTTTATTTTCATTAATCGGCGTCATTTTAAAATTTCTAAGAATATTTTATTAATAAATTTTGGCAAATAAATATACTTATAGACATAATGCTTGCCATTTTTTGGATAATTTCCCAATTTTAAAGTCAAAGCTTGAAAATTGCAGAGTTCAAATGACTGGATGAACTCCTGTTTCTAATGCTAGTTTGTTAAATAATTTAATGCTCCGAGAACTTTAACACATTGAATCATAATTTCACATATGCAAATAATCTTGAATTTGAGGGAACACATTTTAATATTTCTCTTTATTCCTTTTAAAATAAATGCAGATGCTTGGAAGTACACAGTTAAGACATTATATTTGACCACAAATTATCGTTGGGGAACATTTGGAACATAGTAAAAAATTATGCCAAAACTGACAAGGTCAAGTGCCTTAAACCAAGGCGCTCTAAAGTACTTGTGGGACGCGCATTTTAAATTATACCCCTGTGAGTCATAATTAACAGTTGTCATTTTGTTGGGTTTCCACGTCGACGAATCATGGGCTTAAATTCAGATAAAGCCATAACCCTGCCATCATTATTTCTCTTCATCACAATCAAGGTTCCACTTGCTCAGTACTTATGTTATACATCTTCCAGCTGCCTGCGTGTGTGGTGTAACGGTTAGCATGGCTGCCTTCCAAGCAGTCGACCCGGGTTCGACTCCCGGCACACGCACAATTGAGCGTGAACACCCGACCGATCAGTGGCACATCAGAGTTCTGATTCCGCTCCTTGGGGTGTGCGACTTACTCCACTGTGTGCGTTCTGAGAACTTTTTGGGCGTACGATAGACCTACCTACACGTGGTGCACCCTAGGAAACGTATGCTCCTACGGCAAAAAAGACTTTTATTCGAAAGTTGACTTCTGACTTCAAACTATCATCACCCCACTGTATGTCATATTCCACAACTTTCACAGTACTCACCTCACCTTTTATCTGCCCTTGTGTATATCTGTCTCTTTTACGTTTGTGAACCATTATTCTATCCCCCTCTCGACTTTTTTTGTCACTTTGATGTTCCTGCTCCTCTCTGTGAAGCTTGAAGTCAACTAAAGGGCTAATGATAACTACCAAAACGCCTCCCAATCGAGATAAATACATCTTCCATTCTGATTTTCTAATTTTCCTTTCCACACCGTACTCTTGCCCTGTCATTCCACTATGAGCTTCCAATACACAGTTTTCCAACTCAAATTTGGCTATTCTCTAGGCTAGTATATCATGTTAGTCATTCGGAAAGTGATGAGTTATGTGAAGCGAATTGCAGGCCTAATTTGTTAGGCATTTTAAGCGACCTTTCTTTCAGATTAGAGCTCAATAAGACCGCGGGATTTCCTTTCTTTGTAGGACTGAAGTATTCGAGTTTTAATACTCTCCTTATCCTCCAAATGGTAAATGTCAGTTTCCCTTTTTTTCCAAATTATTTCAAATTTCAAGTCAATCAAGCTTATGGGAAATGTAGTTCATTGCAATTCTTGCTGAATGAATAATGAACTTATTTTCAGGGGAAATTCTCTCCCTCCACCTATAAAAGTTGAGGAAAGGTGAAACTCTAATTTATCCAACCTAAAAGTATCCTGGCAATAGACCACAATACCTTTCTATGGCCTAAAACCAGGAAATTGCTCCACTCTAAATTTTTGCGAAAAGAAAATTCGAAATTTTTTGCACAGCACTATGCAAGCGCATAGTAAACTCCAATGCCCTAAGCTGGTTCGGCTATTTCTAATCGCAACTATTGTAGGTTTACTGGCCACCATAATCTCAATATAAGTGTAATTGAGAAAATATATTAGTTAAAATAAGTCGAAAGGGGGTTAGTTAAGGAATCCTATGTCCGACTCCTTGTTTACTAAATCACATTCCCTCATTGAACGTCTGAAGCACGTCTTTTGTTTCCCAGTTTTGTAGTTATTAGTCAAAAAAGACCATTCGTCTAGCATTTATATTCATTCGGAATACTTAAAAATAGTGTTCGATCAAACGCATATTTGCCTATTTTTTAGTTTCTCACTTAAATCGAAAAAGGATTCATGCTTGGTGACCCAGAGATTTCTGTTTCTAAAGAACTTTCACAAGTGATTTTATGAGTAAATTCTCATATAGTAACGTTGGTGCGTTTTGTAGAACAATATAATCTTAAAGACAAGAAGACAAGTCACTAATGAATATTGAACGAAAAAGCTCGGAAATAATATGTATCGATCTATTATCACGGCCTACGGTGTGCGGTAGACTTACCTCCAAGTGGTGCACGCTGGGCAACGTATACTCATACGGCAAAAAAGTCTATTAACTGGCAGTTGACTTCTGATTTCAAAATGCCATCACCCCACTGTATATCATATTCGACCACTTCACAGTGCTCACCTTACCTTTGTGTCTGTCTGCCTCTCTTACATCTCTAAATCACTCTTCTGCTCCCCTCTCGATTTTCTGTGACCTTGGCGCACCTCCTCTTTGTGAAGCCCAAATTCAACTAAAGGGCTAACGATAACTATCAAAACACCTGCCATTTGATATAAATAAGTAAATTATTACGGTCTTGTCACCAATATCTTACCGGTGGAGTCTCCAATTCACGAATAGTGATTGAGGTTGTCGATTACTACCTGACCTATTCCGATGGCTCTTTTTATAACAATTTAATTTCACGCAGCTGTACAAGATTATAAATTATTATATTAACTGTGAGTTAATTCTTACCAATTGCGTTTCTAGACATGTGCTGCGCTGCATAAAATCATCGCTGAGAGTTCACGAGGAGGTCTGCCTGAGGTCTTCTTTACCATTCCTGAACGCACGATTAGATTGCGTAATTCAAATATTAAGGTGGTAATAATGCAATATACATATACATAATTAAATTCCTTCACAAAAAATGGAAGGCCTAGTAAAGCCGCAATTCTTGGAAGAGACAGGTTCTTGGTGAATAGGCCCTTGAGATATGACTAGCCATTCTTCATTGGCAAAGATTTTAAATATCTTTATAAAGAACTATTTTGACGCAAGTTGAAAAAGATCTATTGATTAAAATTAAACTTTTCAAGCTGTTTGGAGTTCCGTTATTGAAATTTCAAATCTCAATATATATACATATATATTTGAACGATTCTCTTTTCATTGTAGCAATAAGTAGTGCTGTTAACCTATTTCTTTATTAAAACACCTCATGCAAACCAAGCAATTAGAAGTGAACGAACATTAAGTCAATAATGTAATCGAAAGGTGGGAATAGGGATGTAGGAAAATGAAAACCTCAAGTGGGGG
>UZAE01013981.1:0-17620 GCA_900617975.1 Rodentolepis nana | reverse complement strand
GATTTCTAAAAGTAGATTGTGTATCCAAGATTTAAATTGGACCATTCCCAATACTTCTAAATCCCAAATTCGAATATATGGTATTCGTTTAATTAACAAGCTTGCCTATTAATTGATGCTACTAAACTACATGAAATAAGATGTTGGAGAATTTAATTCATTCCGAGATGACGTGTATTGCAGACTGGATTCCTAGCAAGGTAATCTTATTTAAGACCGAGTTTTTCTGTGTGAAGTGCTACTATATTCTCAAACAACTATTCGAGAATTCATTATGGTTCCTGGTGAGAAAACTCCTTAAACATAAATAAATTATCTGAAGAATTGTCGACAAATTTGACGTCATTTCTATTTTTAAAGTATAGTTCTTGAATGGTGGCGAAAATAAAAGTATCATTGATGAACTTTTAGTGAATAGGAATAAAAAATTCAAGAAGATTGACATCACCCTTAGTCCCTAATAGATGAATATATTTTGATTCATTTGCATAACAAAGATAGACGTTGGATCAATTCTGTTGCATCACAATGATAAATTTTGAAATAGGTGAAATATATCAAGGATGAATATTTTCTTATTGGTTCTAAACACTTGCCATGAAAGTTCCTATATCGGGGTAAGTAAATGTACTAGAAATTGAAAACTGTTTTAAAGCGTATTCCCATTCCATTTAAAAGCCGACATTGGAGCGAGCAAATGCTACGAGCAATCAACCAGGTACTTTCCATAATGAAGAATCGTTCATTTATATTAAACGAAGTAACTTGTTAATCAGAATTCCGCTGAATTGAACATTAACGATTAGTAAAATGAGATTGAATTATATACGAACTCTGTAAAAGTGGACGAAATTTGTCATCTTTATTATAAAATTCATATATTAATAAAGTATGAAAATAAATGGCACAATTACTGAAAGCAATACTGCTTCCTACCCTTTTCTAGATATAAATTTTCTCGAATATATGACGTAGACATTAGACGCTAGTTTGATACAAGAATATTGATCCATATTGACATAAAAAAAAACATAAGCTTAAATATAAGTATGCGTGGAATGGTGCAATTACTTGAAGATCATTCTGGCATGATTTGCAACTTTGAACAAGTGTAACGTTAATTGTTTCACTGTTCTGACCAAATAAGTGTATTTTTCAATTAACTCAGTTTATTCGGTAAATATAAGAATCTTTCTAGGTCCAATACACAAGTTAAGGTAGTTATTAAACTATCCCATCTTCTTGAAGCACTCTTCAGAAACAACTACCGTGCTGCGTGCTTTTTGAGCAAAAGATCCGGAACAATCCTTGTTAAGCTTGATAAACTTCTTGTTTGTGAAAATATTGCTACATTTATCAGCGCATTTTAATGTACAACTAAATGTTATTTATTTATTTATTTCAAATGGCAGGTGTTTTGATATTTATCATTAGCCCTTTAGCTGGCTTCGGGCTTCGCAGACGGAAGGAACATCAAAGTAACAGGAAGTCGAGGGATGGGGAACAGAAGAGTGGTAAAAGAGACAGACACAAAGACAGAGAAAAGGTAGGATGATTTCTGTGGAAAGGGTAGAATATGGAATCCAGTGAAGTTATTGTAGTTTGAAGTCAGAAGTCAACTGCCGGATAATAGACATTTTTGCCGTATGAGTATACGTTGCCCAGGGTGCACCACGTGGAAGTAAGTCTATCGCACACCCCACAACTAAATGTTGAATAATGAAATAGGTATTGACTTCATTTGTAATGAAGCATATGAAAATCGACTGGACTTTTCAAATCGTCCAAAATAGCATATGGTTAAGTAGAAATAATATTGATTATTTTTCCATTAGACCTACAGGTGAGATAGTTTTCACCGGTAAGACGTATATTTACTGTTTAGATATCGAAATTAGTTAAATTATAAACGTATAAATCACGAAGAAGATAAATGTATGTATGTCCTTTAAATATATAAATATAAATATATATGCATGTATAACATAAAGTTCAAGTCGAAATAGGAATCAAAATATATTTAATATATATATATATATTCCAAATGTAAATGATTAAATGGCATACTTAATACTTGAGTTTTTTTATAAGTCATCGCCTATTTGATAGTTCCATAAATATTTTGCTATTTCGCCACCGACGGACAATTTAAGATGACATTAAAAAGCATACCAACTTAGACAAAACATTAATACCAAATGAAAGAAAATTATTATCATTTAAAATCAGATTTTTTCAAATAAAAAAATTATCATAGAATATTAGGGCTTAAATGTGAATTGAGTTTCTCTAAAAATTATGTTAGAGATATTTCTGTGGAAAAATTAAGCCGAGCCTGCTCACTTAACCCATCTGCACAATTGGATCATGACAGATGATAACATATTTGTATCACCATTTCTGAACATTAATCCATCACTTTTAGTAACTGTACGTTCATAATTTTTTATTATTATGTATATGCACATAGGATCCAAATGATGAGTTCATATTTCCCGAAGGAGACAAGCATCGTGGCCGTTTTGAACGATCATTTTCCGAAATTGGTTCTATGGTCATTGGCGGTACGACAGCAAAATAATTGTTTAATTCCTCTAGGTTGTGCATTTGGGGGTACGAGAGCCCTTTATACTGCGCTAAAGGATCCTGAGCTCGCCAAACTTCCCACTAAGGCTATTCAACGTACACAAATGCTAAACCACGTGACAAAATCGGGAGCCTCTTGGGCTCAAACTTGTGGTAGCATCGGCCTCCTATATGCTCTCTCGGACTTTGCTATTCACAAAATTCGCGGTGGTGCCGATGACGAGATTAATATGGTCTCTTCCGCCACCGTTACTGGTCTTATCTATCGTTCTCCAGGCAAGTTTAACATTTATTAGTTATTATTATTAGTTATATTTCATCAAAAATCTTCCTGACGGACATATTTCTCGTTAGGTTTGTTCGGCTCTAGAGGATGGCAAAGGTGTCTTAAGGGAGGTGCCATCGGATTAACCTTAGGTCTTGGCGCTGCGGCTTTTACCTCCTGGGATCGCATTAAGGACATACTTGGAGCGTAGTGATTTCTCCTTTCTTAGTCTGTACAGAGTTTCCGTAGAGATGTAATGTTTTTTAAAACACCCATTCTTGAATGTATCAACTTATCGATTTCTTAGAAAGCCCTCATATGATTTTTTAATTTATTTACGGGTTGCTCTTCTGACAGAAGCAATAAGCTCGATTTAAATCCTAATAGTACAATTATTGGGTCATTTATGATTGAGTTACAGTTTATTGCTAGCTATACTTTACGGCTTTTGCTCCATTTAAGCTTTATACGAACGTCGTTTTCCTTCAGTATTTGTCCCATGTCACCTCAAGTGACACTCATAACTTGTTCCAGTTGGAAATAAATCTCCTGAGAATCTATTTAAGCCATTTCAATTTCCCTCTGTAATAAGATGGGTGTAATATGCTAAATGTTAATTTGGTAGGTTGATAAACGAATGAATAAATAACTGCGGGACGATTAATGTAACATGAATTTCTGAACAAATATTAAACTGCAGTTTCCTTAACCGCTCGGGACCTCCTTTATAAGCGTGACCTTGAATTCCCCAGCAGATCTTTCTATTAATGTGAGGAAGAACTTTTGTATTTATTCCACACAAATATTCATTCGAATAGATTTTTCCAACTCTCAGATTTCTTGAATTTTTATGCATCTGGAAATCTTACATTTATTCAAAACTAAGTAAAAAATGACCATTCCTCACTGGGTTAACCTCTCTTTGATCTGGGGCTGACTGTTTCGACAGGTTTTTCGAGTTACCCTGCCAAAATTCAGTTAAGATATACTTTTTTCTCATTTGTTACTTCATTTCATCCCACGGACGGATTCAGATAATATGCACCGAAAATCCTCAGGAAGGTTATTAGCAAACAAGTATCAATTGTAAAAGTGGAGACTCCATTCCAATAAATAAGTTATCATGCGTAGAGACTTTTCACATCCGCTATTTTCTGGTATACCTGAAGGGATTCACTCGGAATTGAGAAGGCTCCCATCTGCGATAGTTTAATTGTATCCTGAAAACAACAAGAAAATTGGTCATTCAATTGCAGCATTTATTCTACTTATTTTATTCAGTAGTAATACCTTATAAATCTCCATTGATGATGGATCCACAGTCAGAATCTCTGAAAGAGGAGTATACGCACTGATCACTGGAATAGACGCATATTCTGAAATAATAAAGCGGCACATATTTTAGAACTCTCCACATCGATATAGGAACTGGAAGGGAAGTGTTTCCTACTTTTATACTTCTCCATATCGCATCTAGACGGCTTTCTGAATTTAACAGGGGCATTGGGTGACGACAATTCATATCTTATAAGACCACAAGGAGATGGACTTTTCCGAGATCCATGACTTGGCACAGTCTCTTTGTCCTCCTTAAAATCATCAGAAAGGGACTCTTGACTTCGAGATGGTTCTTCCTTCCCCTTAATCTCAAACCTATTGGCCAAGTCGCTTAAACGAATTTGCGAGAATCTGACAAGGAGAGGCGAGTTTGAACTATCAGATTGGCCGAATAGGGTTGAAGCATTTATGGAGCCCCCAGCAGTGGACGTGAAAGAAGCTTCTGATCTAGAGAACTTGGAGGTTGCACTGGCAGATTCTGCTCGATGTTGGAAGATTCTGGTAAGAATAGAAGGTACTTCTGGGACAGAGATCGCACTAAAATAAAGACAAGCTGTCATTGATTTGAATCCGAAATAAGAAAATGTAAAGATTACCCCCCCCCCNTAAAGATTTCCCCCCCCCCCCCTCCTGAAATAGAATAATCACCAATGTCCTCTTGAATGAAAAGACTGCCAATCAAATTCTAGGTTCCCCTTTCTACTTTGTTTAAGAAACCTCAACAATCTTGCAACCACAGTAGGCGCATTGTAATTTCCTGGTGGTTGGTGAGAAAAATGAAAATTAGGAAATCTTAGTGGATATGGATCCAATAATATATGCCTTTTGGGATGCGCGATGGACTTACCACCACGTAGTGCTCATACGGCAAAAAAGTCTATAAATCAGAAGTTGACTTCTGACTTCAAAATACCATGACCCGACTGTATGCCGTATTCGACCACTTCCACAGTATCCATCTCACTTTACTAACTAATAGGGTTCGTATGAATTGGAATTCTTTAAATTCCCCAATTCTTACTTCTACTTCCACATTTCAAAATGATCTTCCAATTTATGTATGTATAGATATTTTTTGAGGATTAAAAGCAGTAAAGCTCTTACATCGCCAAAGATGATTACCACTTTCCTTGAAGTCATGAATAATAATAAAATAACGCTATTCAAGAGCAAACCATATTGGCCCTTTAGTGCCCTTTCAAAATAAGCTCAATTGGAAATAGACTAGTAACAGAAGGCGCCATTGCCATTCGAAACATGTTCAATACGTGTCTATAGCCTTCACCTGCCACCACCAAAACTCATGAACGTATCGATATCAGCCTTTTGTGAGTCACGCATGAGTGCGGTTGGGTGAATTTTTTAAAAAAAATAAATCGGATGTTAAAGCGTTATTCGATCGCGAATGTCGATAGCCATTCTCTGAGTCGATCTGGATTTAAAGAAATGAATGATGGAGCCAAATAAAATATTCATATGAAGCGTAAACTTGCATTCAATAAAATTGAAGTGGCATTCAAATATCCTTCATATTACTCAATTTATGAATAGTAGTTTTTTAACTAACACCCGAGGCCAACTTCGTCCAACGCTGCACCAAGGATGACTTAATGGAGCCATTTCCCACATTTTAATGCAGCAAGAGACAATACCAGATTCACCGCTTTAAAGCCTACCAGTTTGTACAAGAATCTTCCTTTTCTAGGTTGCTGGCAGTAGTGGTAAGCTGATTGTCAACTTCATTAGCGTCTCGATATAACTTAGGGTTGCTTGACACAGAACTATGGTAGGTGGAATTCTCCTCATTCTCATCTACAGATGCTAACACCATCGAAGAGAAGCGACTGGGAAGGTGAGGTCGACATTGACGTCTGGAAGTAGCTAGTGGGATATTAACACTGGCTCGTCTGGTGTGGGAAGTGTCGCCTTCAGAGACTGAGGGAAGAACAGGAGGCAACTGATGATACTTGAGATTATAGAAATGAGTCCAATCGTAAGGTCGATAGAGTTCGGAGTACCAGTCACCTCTGAAAAGAACAAGAAGGATCATGTTCTATGCCCATCTTATATTGTAATTAACGTAATGATAGGTAATCAATGACATAGTTTATGAATGATACTCGTACATCCAGTCATATACTACGGCCTTTCCCCAATAGTCCTAAGGCTATCTGATAACAATAGACTTAATGCCAACCTCTTCAATACACCTTCGTAAAGCCACGATAAGTGAAGTGCTAGCACGAGTAGGTCCATTTTAGAAATCTCGCAACGAAGATTCAAGGAAAAAATAGACGGCTTTCGGACTGTCGAGTTTTTGAGTCAGTAGATATCAAGGTGAACTAAAGATTAAGTTTGCATACATTCATGTCTAGGAAAAATCAGTCAAGATGCCACATGGCATAAGTAAAACGCGGTTTTTTAGGACTTATGCGAAAGTAGAATGGTTGGAATATCATCCATAATACTAACATTGGCTATAGAGAGCCACTTCTAAGGGCCTTCAGAGAAGGCAGTAGGATAAATACTTTAAGAAGTGAGATGAATTCTCAAATTCCACGACCCAATAAGCCTATTATTTTCCTGAACTATTATCCCCACCATCCGCATACTATTATAGTGATGCTGAGTTAATTGCATTAATAAACAGGTGTGCATTTCCATTGATTACTCTGATAATGACATGATAGCCGATCGTTGGGGCAGTCTCTATGGCCAAAAGTGTTCACAAATCAAATCTGAAAACTGTGTTGTGAGTGAATAATTCTCTCACGTTACAACAGGCTTTTCGGGGTTGATGAGAGCGTAATAAGCTAAGACTGTTCTCAAGACAAGCGGCCCTCAAAAATCGAGGTGAAGTCGTCTAATGATGCTTAAATCAGACATTCATATGAATAAGAAAATGAATCAAAACTCCCACCAACAGCACAACCTACCCTGGATCATCCTCTCGCAATTCAATCAATTTGAAGCTTTTCGACTGGTGGTCTGCAGTGGTGTCTTCTTCTAAAACAGTAGCCCTCGGTGACATCGAGCTATCCCATCCCCTCATCGCCCTTTGTCTATCTTCAAAGTCTTTTCTTGAAAACCAAGCATCCAGCGGTTCACGATAGGGTGGAATAGAAGCCCATGCAAGCAACCAGTGCATGTGAGCCTCAAACGCAGGATCAGAGGTAAGGAGAAAAGCTAGACCAGCTCGAACAGACGATGTGGCTGCAATTATCCGAGGATCGGGACCCCATTCACCATCCTGTGGCCCCGCTCCTGGTCGAAAAATTCGCAGGAAGAGATCCGTGCTCAATTGTTTCTCAAAGTCGATAAAGTTATTTGAGTAGTATCTAGTACGAGAACAGGAGTTAGGGTAATAGCAAATGTCCACCTAACCGAGAAAGGGTTTGTATGATATCCCGAGAGTTAACTCGAGATGTGCTGGGATTCTGGTAGGTCTCAATATTGTGCACGACTCCACTACCACCATACTGTAATGCCAATGTATCTCCATGTTCACCGTATAGGTCCTTAAAGAGGAGTGAATGAGGTAATGCAGCAGAACCTACCCGAAGGACTATGGAAACTTTCGAATCGAAGGTGAGTTTGGTATCAGCTAGTAGACCGATGGCATGGAGTTGATAGGCAATGGATACATGTCCCAAAACAAACTGAGCAGTATTAGTCCGATCGAGGCAATCGACACAATTGGTGCGAACGACGCCATGTTGCCGTGGGCTGAAATTAAGCATATATGGCTTAACTAGAATAAGTGCTCGAAGGACAAAACAGTAGCGCAAGTGATCGTCAGTTTTAGGGGGTAGTTCAAAAAATACTTACCAAATATCAATATCCATAACCTGACGAGTCCGTTCAATATATTCCTCGCGGGAAAACGTATCGGAGACAGCTTTCAGTCCAGCAGAAAAGAATATGCCAGTTGCATGAATGCTTTCATCGGCAACCTCCAGAAGGTGGTCTAACGCGAGAGAATTTGTCGAACGTTTGATACGAGCCATGTCAACTGCCACATAAGAAATCGGTCTGAAATTCTTCTGATCCTCCAATGGAGAAACTGCGGAATCCAACTTCGAAGCATACTCAAATAAATCGAAAACTTTTACTGGTTTAAAAAAATCAATGAATTACAAAGGTCTAAGTTAATACTTGAATTGTGCGGCTGTTATTTGAATTCCAACTTTTGTTAAAACTCACCTGATTGAGGTGCTTAATGCCTTCGAGAAATCCAACTGTGAGTAGCTTTTCGAAGGGTCGTTTTTCCTCCTGTTTCATGAGGTTGAGCACAATCACTGGGACACCATGTCGTTCAATGAGATCTGCAAAGTGTTTTCCAAAGGCTTCGTAGTAGGGGTCCTCCCACTGAGAACAAGAAAAAGGAATTAAATGTGATTAGAAGACTATTCTTAAGCTTCTTTGATATAAAACTGGGACATTAGTACGAACAGTAACAGAGCCCCAAACAAAATTCATGTTGCTTTAGGAAAAAAGAATTAGTCTCCTGAGAGCTCAGTTCTTGGAGTCCAGTCTCATCGGTGGTATATTGCTGCCAAACAGGATAGCTGATAAATGCGACATTTCCAAAAAATATGTATGATGTTGTGGGGTACACGATAGACCTACCTCCACGTGGTGCACCCTGGGAAAGGTATACTTATACGGCAAAAAAGTCTATAAACCGCCAGCTGATTTCTGACTTCAAACTACAATAACCCGACTGCATGTCATATTCGACCACTTTCACAGTACTCACTTAGCCTTTTTCTCTACCTCTGTGTCTGTCTCTCTTTTACATCTATGAGTTACTCTTCTGCTCACCCCCCACCCTCTCGACTTTTTGTGACTTTGATGTTCCTCTCCCCTGTCTGAAGCCCGAAGTAAACTAAAGGGTTAACGATGACTATCATAAAGCCTGCCATTTGGTATAAATAAGTCGTTGTACTGTTCGAGTTACCAATCTTCTGCCTCCTTACCTAGAAGACTAAACAACTGCATTTAGTGGAGACCATTTATCAATATTGAAGTGCAATGGTAGATTATGATAGTAGGTAGGTGAATTTGCAAATGAAATGGGCCGGTAGCTTCAGCCACAAGTTTGGAAGCATCGACTGGTAAAATAATGCCTAATGAAGAAATCGATTGATAGAGACATCTTACTTCCTTCTAAATAAAATAGAGATATAAGAAGGAACGTGATGAATATTCTTGTCTGCGATTCACTTTCCATCGGTGCACAACCAGTGAACTGAATGTCCAAAGGTACTGATAACTTCTAACTAATAAAATAAAATAGCAGAGATTGAGATTCTCAGCGGGAGATTATGGTTTTACCTATCAACCGAAGATGGGTACTTAAAAGCGCTTTCTTAAATTGAGCTGGAAGTTATGGTACTATGACTTAGTCGACGAAAGTAGAAAGTGGTCGAAAATGGTGGAAAGTAGTAGAATGATAGTCGGGGCTTTATAACTTTAATGTTCCACAAGAAACCACGAAATAGAAGTCCACACAAAAAGCATCAGATAAGAGGTGGGAGTTTTAGAAGATAAAACAGAACTTTACACGTAAATACTCTATAGTTAGCAGCAATCTTTAACAACTTACTTCAAGGTCAAAACCGGATGAAAAATAACGTAAAACCCAAGTAAAGAAGTATTCAACATACGGTAATTGTAAGAGGCGGTTTGCCGACCATCAATTTGGCAGTATCCTGAGACCAAAAGAGCGGCACAGATCCACGATGCTGAACCACTGAAGAAACCCTCATTTGCGAAAGTGTCGGTTGGGCGATATCACAGACTATCTGTTCTGTTTCAACCTGAAGGATTAGAAAGTAAGCAATTACTGCGCCATTCGGCTCTTAGCGAAAGGGGGCTTATGTTAAATTCTCTTTGACGCTATTTACTGCCAGTTTCTACCTCCTCATTTTCATTCTGCGTGTGGTGCACTGCCAGACTCGTAGGAAGTTTATTGATTTGCTGGGGATTGTCAATATCTGTGCATTTCAGTTTGTCCGTCACAATTTCAGCACACTAGTTTTAAGAGCAGCAACCCGTCTCAGAATAATTAAGTTTGCAAACCTGAGATTTCATTCTGCAATGGATATGCGCCTTTAATACGCATTAGCATGACAATAATTGCCAATACTAATTGATTGCAATATCACAGGCGATAGCTTTTTATACAATTTTCCAAGAGCACCTACGGAAATTTGTGGACTTTTAATCCTAAAAAAAGCCTACACCGCCTTTCTGAGGTAAGAAAGTGGGAAGAGAATAGAAGGTTAGAAACGTGTTCTGAGATAAGGGCATACTTCATTTGCAACGTTGCCATCAATATTAACTCCGCGTTTAAGAAATCTTGTCCCAGCGAAGAATCGAGATCGACGGGCTAGGAGGATAATCGACACAGACATTCCACAGGACACGATCGAAGCTTGCCGGACAAATCCATGCATCAATCCGACAAACCAATTTGAAATGCCCTCCGAGGTAGGATGGAACTTGGGGGGAATAAGAGGGTAGTTCCAGAGGAATCGTGGATCAGGAATTGAGCGAAATGCCATGGGTTTGTCGAATGGTCCGAGTGGAGTACCCATTAGGCCTAACTACAAAAATAATAAGGAGAAACAACCATTATATTGAATGTTAGAATTAGATTTTCTGAACTTCACCATAGAATATTGATTAAAAGTATCCGTATAAAGGCCTCTTTTTAAGTCTGTTAGAAGGAAGGTTTGTTTTCACCACTCACTGCGAAGAAAGAAATGACAACATTTGGCGAGAAACTTGCTTCCTTCCAAGGCTCTATATGCTAACAAATGACGAGTATAACATATTTGGAAAAGAAAAAAAGCCTAGTGTAGTGATAATATCTGGCTAATATTCTGTAGTTGATGAGACTAGCTCAGATTCTGTACAGTATTAACAATCAAGCAAGAAATGCTCCTTTAATTACTGCTTCTGATAAGAAGGCGGAACAATTACGTGGTGCATATAGGAACTGTAATATTGATTTCGCATAATAACCGCGACAGGGTTTGATTAGCTACCATCTATCATCAATCACTACGTTTTCTGACCACTAAAACAACGATCGATTAACCCATTAACGCTAGAATTATTTTTTTGAAAGTCGCACTCAAGCGTGACTCACAACAGACTGACGTGATGAGTTTAGTGAATTTTAGTGGTATTAAGGGAGGGCCATAGAAGTATTGAACATGTTTCTCAAATGGCAATAGGGCCTTCTGTTACGAATCTTGTACCAATCGAGCATTATTTTGAAAGAGGACCATGAGGTCCCAAGGGCGTTAAAGGGTTAAATCTACTCTGACCAATTGAAATAAAAAACAAACTCAATTGGTCAGACTAAATTTAGCCAGCCAATGTTGAACCCCCTAGTCTAATCTTGTCAGATTAAACCTCGTTATCTTACAAATGGAGTATATATTTATAAAGACGGCTTAATTATGCACTTTAATAACTTCCATTACTATTTTATCCAGTTAGTAAACATAGAACGAAATGAAAGGATTCGCCTTTTGCACCCACAACCGACTTAAATAATGTTATCTTGCGCGTCTCAGTTTGATGACTGGAGCAGCCACCATTAGAGATAACATACCTTAATTAGCTGAATATAAGCTAATGAGAAACGAACCCGTCCCCTCTGAATTAAAGACAAGCAAATTCTCTGTTAAGTCATCGGGATACTAGCAACAAAATGCCCAAAATGCTAATAAAACGCAAAATGACTAAATACAAGCATTGCCCAGTAGGCACATCTTACAGCGCAACTAAATTATAACTTTTTTACAATCGAAAAGTATTGCCTTCAAGACTTACTGGTTCCATATTAGATTGTAGACTTTTGGAAAGATCATAAGTATAGCTAAAATAGAAGTCGCGATTCAATTCCACCCCCTGAAACATTTTTAAGTATTTCGACTCATCCGATTGCATACTCCTGTCATTTCCACTTTCATCATTAGTCGTGGAAGAAACTGGGGCATCACGAGGTATATAGAGCATCTTTGTGTCTTCAATCTGAAATTAACAAAGTTATTTACAAATGAAGAGTTAAAAATTAATGAGATTTAACGCACCTTGTAGATTCTGTGTTCACCGATCCGCGCAACTTCTCTACTTTGAGTAACCACAATGAGATAATAGCCAAACAAAAAGCGAATAAAACCGAGTAGGGCAACACCATTTAATGATTTATTGAGCGTTCGATGAGTGCCAACCGAGACTTGAGATGGACTATTGGCAATTAACAAACTTGGATCGGATTCATCTGTACCACAAGACGGATCTCTATTCACCTATACGTAAGAGACAAATAAGTTAATAAAACGTAAAACTTACAGGACTTCCAGATTTGATTGACTGGAGAAAAAGAGTAAGTTCCGTTTCCGAATAAATTCGAGAATCAGTACTGATTTTCAGTCGCCAAGTGATATCGTAATCGGTCTCATCAGAAAATGTGGGTTCATTATAACCATCATCGGGGTTGTGCGAAATTGACATGATACGGAACAATTTTTCCGTTGCATCAGATCCGACGATAAAAATGCATTCGGATGTTTCATAAATAGTAAAACGTTGCATCCAATTAATAAATGGACGTATTTCCATCTTGTGCTAAAAGCGAAAAATAAATAACTTATGCATGAGAAATATATGCAGAAAATAGAAATCTACTTCGACATTAATAGTGAACCAAACTATGGATATAAACCAATTTTAAAGTTAATAAAATATGTATTTTAAGCATAAATAGGAAGAACCAAGATTTATTTTCTGACTTAATTTAATGGGAATTTAGTGTCTACAATTGGTATCAAGAAACAAAAAGGGAAAAGTCTGACGCCACAGAAGACCATCAGACTGATTATCAGCTGAGACCGATTTATTTAAAGGACGCTAACGTTATACGAATGACAAAAATAAGAGATATAGAAAATACTGATTAAAAATTAATCAAAATAACCTTGATATTCTGTAATTTTGTTAAATAGGAAATAAATATCTAAGACCTTATTCCTTTTAAAGTTCTGTTCACTATTTCGCACATTTTGAAAAAGAGATATATATGTGTAAGATTCACTTAAATCCTTTCATTAGGAACAAAGTTAAAAAGACTTTCAAAATTACTATTAATCCTTATATCTGAATGCACCGAAGCTGCAGAAAGTACAATTAAGCCTTCTTTCTAGCTTGATAATTATCACTCAGATCCTCTATGACCAACCAATGTTTATCCTTACGTATTTGTTAGATGTTAACTTAACTTTTACCTGCTTGCCAAATTAGCAAGAAATGCCTAAAGACTTATTCTTCAAATGTATGATAGTTTGTCTCTTCTATCACAGTCAAGTTAAATTTATTTATTTCTAGTGAAGTGGACAGTTTTATTTACCCACGTCTATTCAAAAACAAGAATTGGAAGTTAGTTACTTTTTTAAAACTTTTATCGTGACCCGCATTGTTATTTTTCGATAGGTTTACAAAATGGAAGAATAGGATATTGAGTGAATGCCTTTATTTTTTGATTATTTGTACTGCCACAGATCTCTAATGAGATGATATGCAATTTTTTAAAGTGGAATTTAGGATGCATTAAAAGCTATTAATAATTTTAAGTATGTTAAGTTTTTAAAATCCTAAACAATTCGATTTATTGCGCTGCCCATCTAAATGGTCTCAACGAAGAAATTCAAATTTTCGTTATGTTGTTAAACCAAAAGACAATCTACAAAATAATATCTTTTGAGAAATTTTTCTATTAATATATTCTATCAAAAGCGATTTGACCTTTTAAACACTGTCTTGTTTTACTCTTCCACACAATTAGTCAAAAGCAGACCTAAGATAGTGTGTGTTTTGGATTTCCTAATAATTTCTGAATACAATGTCCGATACCGAAAATAATTTTTCAAAATTGGAAGCAATTAAAAAAACAAGGTAGCTTTTATCTCATTTTTATACTGATTTGTTCAGGGAGAAGTCTAGACAATTGTCAGATGTGTCAAATAAACTAGCCGATGCAGTTGGGTTTTATACTAAAGAATCTCTTCATATTAGTGAATATGAATCGGAGTTAGAAATGTTGCAGCAAGAAAGATTATATCACCTGGAACAGCTTAGATTGATTGAAAAGGATATCGAGGCCGTGAGTGTTTAATTTGTTTGATTTTATATATTCACATTTTTAACTTCCTTTTTCTTTTACGTTAACAGGTCGAACAAACAATTTTTGAAGCTCGAATTGATAAAATCAAAACTCTAAAGTTGGCTCGTAAATTGTCCAGTGATTACAGCATGTTGCTTACTGAGGTCAATCATATCCGCTCTGATTTGGGCCTTATTACACTAGATGATAAAAGGACTCCAGAGGCCATGGCCTTAACTCAGACTATTCCTTCAAGTACCTCTTCTACTCCACCACAGACAAATATTTCTGACACTCCTGGTGGGCCTCCCACATCCCAATGCCCCAATTCTCCACAGGCTCCTTCGCAGTTGCCTCCCTTGCTTCCACCTTCAACAGGTACTTTCGATCAGGAGCATATTGCCGCTTGGTTTGCCTCATTTCGACAACAGGGTGATCAAATTGATTGGTCTAAGCAGTTTCCTCCTGAAATCAGTACAGAGAATGAACTATCGACGAGCAATATCCGTAAAGGTAATTTGATTACATTTTCATGAATGAAATTTATTGCTAAAATTTAAAAATAAAAGGAGGATTTTTTAATTTGAAAATATGTTCAGATACAATTGACGTATTAATGTAATTTTACGAGATAATTTACTGTTGTTCTGTTTACAGAATGTTGAATTTATTTTTGGAACAAAGTGTCCCTTTATTTGCGAAGTTCCTATAGAATGCACATAAGATGTTATTTTTAATAATATTTACCTATTCATGGCACTAGATGACACTCGCTGTTAAATATGCTATTCGAATCATATTCATTGGCCAAAAATTAATCTAATCATAATTAATTAATAATTAATCATTTTGTAAGACATATTTAGCATCTTTACTTTTCTGTAAATTTAAAAGTATTACATGTTGCACTTATTATTAATAGTAAATTAATATATATATATATATATATATATATATATATACGTAATATCATTTGAATTTGAAACAGTTCTGCAGCGAACAACTTCGTTTTTTTTCTATCGTCGATATTCATGGATGAACTTTTCGTATTTCCACTGGGCCTTACTATTTTCTTTCGAAGACTAAATAATTGGAGTAATTTGCTACCAAAGTTTGTGAAATTTTGTTCTGATTGGAACTAATTTATTTTTGTTTGTATAATTTCTACGGTAAGTAAATGTGCTAGTAATGTCTGATTTCCTCTTCAAACCGCCAAATATTATACCTGTCCAATAAGAAATTAGGTGAATGCATTTTGGAACAAATTACGAAGTAATTGAGTTGGATGTCTGCTCGAAAGTAGCACAATTTGAATCATGTTGTAGAAATATCGCAAATGTAACTCCCGTGCTTATACATAAAGAGCTTTTGATTGCACAATTTCAAAAATTTTTCTCTTCTTAAATTATTTCCCTTTTTATTCATTGCTCATAAGTTAAAACAGACTCGATTCCATTCAATTTATAACCAAGCTATTGTTTGAAATGGGGCATTATTTCATATAGTTCTATAATTTATTATAACAGGTAGATTTAGTTCTCAGTTAATTTAAAAAGTCTTCATATATTTAAATGAAATGGCGGTTGGCTCAAATTCCGTGCAAATTTAATTAAAATTGTAGCAGTACCACCGCTCTTTCCCTTTGAACTCTGACGCGCAAGAAAGCCATCGTAACTGACTTAATTTTTGAGCACCAGTGAAGTCAGCCACGCACTCTTCTCTTCCCTAAAATCTGTCTGATTATCTTTCTTGCACCTATAATAATGATAAAAATATTTCACTGGTATTACCGCTTTTAGCTGTCAATAAGACCTATACGAAATAGGTTAAGGTGTGCAATTTGCCGAGTTTTAGCCTGAAAATGCAATATTTCTCTGGAGTTTGAGCTGTGAATTTGTGCTTAAGATCCATCTGATCTTAGTCCTAAAACAGGTTGTTGAGTAGTTTAGAAAATTTTGAAATAAAGTGCGATTGATATTGGCAACCATGTAAACACAGATTGAATGTAATTTACAAGTTGTTTGGTATCTAACATTTTGCAATTCCTTTAGGTGAAAACTAGCAAGGACTGTCAACTTAACTTCGTTCAGGCCGTTTTTATCTAATTATTTTGGGGGTTAAACAGAAATTGAGAAATTCGCCTAAGCCATTGCCCAATTCTTTAATCTGTTCCAATTCAAGTGTCATCTGTTTTTTTGTGCAATCGGACAAATCTGGAGTGAGTGAGATTAAGGCAGTTTGATGAATGCAAAATGTTCCTCTCGGCAATCATCTATTGCACTTTCCATACACTTACCTTCAACGCTTTGAAAATTCCCTGTGGTCTGAAGTATTCAATGAAATGCAGAAATCTTGGCCTAGAAGACTAAAATTACCATAATTCACTTCCATCTCCACACTAAGCAAGTGTTGCATTGAAATCTCTAACTAGAAGTTGAATGTCAATCATAAATACATACCTTTATTCAAATGGATTGGATATTAAAGTTAGCTATCAACCTCTCTAACTGGATGGTATAATTTGGTTTTAAATTATTTAAGTTACAAATTCTTAAAATTTTCTCTTAATGGTAGTTAACTCTGAATTTTCTGTCTATATTTAATCTGATAGTGAATATTTCCCCATTATGTTTAATTACAATTAATAACATAAAGCATATCGTGTGTTCACCGCCCAACTCATGCTCAAACGGGTTTGTGCATATTACCTTGCATGACCATTTAGTAAGGCGTTTTCTGGCGGTCATCTTAGATAGATGGGCACATTTGTGGAGCTTCCTAGGAGTGAATTTGAATCCCCCCCAATGGCTTTCGTTATCTTTTAAACACGAATGTCCTCATTAAAAGTTCGAATCTTCGCATATTCAATGTTGTTCCGTCGAATATTTATTTATTTATTTCAAATGGCAGGCGTTACGATAGGTATCATTAGCCCTTTAGTTGACTTCTTGCTTCACAGAAAGGAAAAGGAACACCAAAGTGGGAAAAATTCGAGAGGGGGGACAGAATAATGATTCACAGACGTAAAAGAGACAGACAGACACAAAGGTAGGAAAAGATGAGTGCTGTGGAAGGAGTCGAATATGAAATGCGGTGAAGTCTTGATAGTTTGAAGTCAGAAGTCAACTGCCGATTAATAGACTTTTTTGCCGCATAAGTATACGTTGCCCAGGGTGTACCACGTGGAGGTAAGTCTATCGTGCACCCCGTTCCGTCAAATATAGACGATAAATATGCCCAGCCTATTTTAT
>UZAE01013980.1:0-17627 GCA_900617975.1 Rodentolepis nana | reverse complement strand
CCCCACCACTCTCGATTTTTTCACTTTGTTGTTCCTCCTCCCCTCTGGGAAGACTGAAGTCAACTAAGGAGCTAATGATAACTATCCAAAACGCCTGCCATTTGATATAAATACCACGACACTCTAGAGAAAGTGCAATTAAACAAACGAATAATTGTCTCAAACCTAAACTGATGTCAATTATTTTCCATGAAAGTTAGTGCATCAATTACCTGGCGTTAAACCAACATCCGTGAATTCTCGCCAATTTTCTCAGACTTCTCATTTGACAGATTGATATGAATCTGATTTTACCAATATCATTATGATGAGAAAATTAAGGAGTAAAATAGCGTTTTAGATGAGAAATTCCACTAAGCTGGCGAGAGAGAGGGAGGGAGTAAATAGGCGCTAATTCAATTGATCAAAAAGCAACTACCACACACAAGGAGAAATATAGCAACGTATTAGAGATCGTCAATAGTGAAGGTTTTCAATCCTCTTGTGAATCGCATTTGCATGCACTAAACGTAAATGAAATAATTTTCGCACAAGCATGTTTGGCTAAACTGAAAATATTCCCAATAGCTTAATTCCTTATAGACGTGGGTAATCAAGTGGAATGAAATTTATTTTCCACCAAATCCATTAACCACTCTCAACTTGGGTTAATCATGGCCATCCTAGACCCACTCCTGTGAGAAACTCGCATTCAACTTCCCTGTGTGTTAAGTTGAAAGCTAACCCGTACCACTTAATGTGTATGGGTATCTATTTTGTCAAATTTTACGTGGCAGACGCAAAGGTGTGAGCTAAAATTAGTTGGTAGGGGGTGGGGGTGGGGGTGGGGGTGGGGGTGGGGGGTGGGGGTTATAGTGGTTTATTAAGCGTCTTCAATGCTCATTTATCAAAGAGATATGGGATATGTCTTTGTGACTCATGTGCTTTAATATGATGCTTTCTCGCGCAACCACTAAACCCCTTTCTCGGAACTAATTTTAACTAGCGTACAAGAAGTAGGGACATTATGTTTAATAACAAGTTGAAATATTTTAAAAATTCTCTTTATTTAACTCAATTCAACTGGTTTGCTGACTTAGCGTAAATTTTTGACCACACGAAAAAATTGTTGAATTAATTACCAAATATACTGAATTTAAAAAGTTATGTAGCCATTCAAGGTCAGAAGCCGGAAGGTGGAATCCGGTTGTTGTACCTTGTACCATTCTTTCAGAAACTATTAAGAAATATTTCAAAGGAAATATCAAAGAACATTGATTAATTATGGCCTTTGAAAGAAAGAGGGTTTTTTGGAAAATAAAACTATCACAATGAAAGATTAATGTGAGCACTTTGTTACAGTGGCTCATTGCACGAATTATTCGCATAAACTAAATTGAACAGCTCAAATGAAAAAGAGCCTTGAGATCCTTGAAAAATTGGCCGAATTTTTGAATGGAGTGAAATACTCTGTTTCAACTCCCTCTGTCGCTACCATATATTATCTGGCCAAATTGTTGGAGCATATACGAGCCTAAAACAAGCACAATGTCATTGCAGTCTGTTTTTCAATCATTTCCATTACCCATTGACAAAGTACCAATTATGTGCATGCAAATAATGGTTGATCCACCCCCCCACCCCCACCCCAGCATAAATGATTGGAATTTCAGCAGTGTTCTTATTCTTTCTCCATCTCGTGGAAATTTGTTCTTAAAGAAGTTGGATAAAGCGAAAAATTTGCTGCTCACATTGTTTGACACAAAATGGGAGGATGCGTTTATTTTCTCCACGGCTTGTCGACTCGGCAAACTCCTACTTTCTAAACAAAGTGTTACATTGTGAAAATTCAAAACTAAGAGGAGAAATGAGACACTATAATTATGGAGTGGATTGAAATTACTTATTAATTTTAGAAGTTAGTTAATTACCTTAATCCCTAATAACTATTAGAAGGAGTTATCTGATAGAGGGAATACATTTTTTACCACATTTTAAAGCTCAAGCCTTCTCGAAGAATGCATTATTGACTCATATCATGTTCATATCAGGCTGGAAGTCATTATTCTTCTTCTGGTCCTGCGGAAAAAAACTGGTCAACAACTTCCGTAGTTCACACCGATTTACTGTTCAAGTTGTCATACTATCTCATTTTCACATTGATAATATCGACAAAGTAAAGTCAACTTCCGTTAGTAATTCAAGTTTGATAATTAGAAACTTCACCAGAAAGACGTGTTCTACATTCTCTTGTCTTTAATTCAACCATGTTTGTCTAAGAAAATGATAAGAATATACTTTTATTCTCCCATATTGGGTTAGAATGATGGACATTCAAGGAGAAAAGAAAATTGAAATACTTATTTTATCCTGCGCAAACTAGCCAACAATATTTGTTTGGCTAAACTAATTCAATTATCCATATATATATATATATATATATATATATATATGTTCACACATTGCGCTAAATAATCATATTAGGGAACTCCATTACCGTTTTAATTGCCTATATCTACGTTTGTGAGTTCTAGGTAATTGGATGAAGTTCATTGTTTCAGCGCGCTCTCCACTCAACCAATTCAGCCAATGTTTTGTGGGCACGAGAACTTGGAAAAAAAAAGATGAAAAAAGGGAGACGAGTTCACTTTTCAATCTGAGTTTATGTTAACCATGTACAAGTGCAATAAACGGTCAAGGAATTGTACTTGCTGCTAAGTGAGTTGCCTACTTTTCGACTGACGTCGATTAGTCAAAGAAGAGGTGATTATATGCACAATAGTTGGAATGAAAGATCACAGACGCAAAAGCGTCTGCTCCCAATACGCATATCTTAAAGGCATAGCGAAATTGGCCACAGGTACAAATAAATTAAGGTGGTTGTCGCCTCAGGGTAAAGCTACTGAGAAGCTCCACCAAATCATGCCAGATATCGCTTTACAGAAAGTGGGGGGCGGAGGGTAATGTCTCCTAGTTCTGAGTGAAAGGAGTTTGTCAAAAGCTCAAATTTATTGGTCAAATGGAAGAGAATGAGAGGTAGGAGGAGGAAGTTGGAACAAGGCTTAGTTGCTAGTACTGAGGTAGGACCACCTAGATTGCGTAGAACAAGCTAAGCAGGTAAGATAAGATTTTATGACCTAAATTCATGTTTTTTGTTCATTTATGAACAAATGAAAGTGGGAGTAGAGATGAGTTAGAAGGAATCTGATATACATAGGAGAAATCGCATATTTTTAAAAATCATACTTATTTTTAAATTATTTTTATGATACTATGCAATAGAAATTGCAATCTTTGCCATTAATGTTTTAGTTAACGGACCCCTTCTTGGATAAAGTCAATCAGTTCTCGAACTTATAATACTCATCCAAGTAATTTTTGACTTGAATCGCAATTCCAAATCGCCTTTCCATTAGAGTACTCTCCATGAACCTGGAAATATGTTGATTGCGTGGGGGAGAGGTCTGAAAAATATTGACAAATTTTTGGTTGAATCGCCAAATTTAATTCCTGAATTGTTTCGAGATTTTTCTTGCTTTGAAACGCCAGCCAACCGAACATTGTCATTTTAAAGAATTATTCCTTTATGCTTAAATAAACTTGGACGTTTGTCTTATAATTTCTTTTTTAGTCTTCCCGGGTATTGGCAACATAACTTGGAGGAGGGGGGGGGGGGGGGGANTTTTAGGTTTCGCAAAATGGATTAATGAATGTACCCCCCCCCCCCCCTCCCAATGCAACAAAGAGGAATTTTCCAAAGTGCCAACCTTGGCTTTGCTTATGGGATTGAACGAGTGACTGATTTGGAGAAAATCATTTTTACCACTAACATTGCCGTCTCATTAAGAATTTGGCATGTAATAGGAGCATTCTTCGCCTTGACAACGAAGAGCGTCGACTTCCTCCACCCATCTTTGTTTTGCTGGGAGAGTTGATAAGATGTGTCACTCAAATTCCCACCCTATTCAGTTTATCAATGCGCTTTAATTGTAATTGCACATGTAACCATGGTCATGCGAATTTCTGCTTGAACTCTTTAATAGTCAAGAGAAAGTCAGATTCAATAATGGGTTTTAATATCATCTTCAATATGGGTATCTCTTTCCAATTTTGGCAGCTCATTTAAGTTCTTCTTGCCCGAGTTACAGTTTGTGGGCCAAAATTGACATTGGCAGATGGCGACCACTTGACCATAAATTTCAGCGATGCCCTCAGCAATTGCCTTAATGGTCCTCAAGGACTGATGAAAGAAAATCACCTTTCAAAGTCTATTTAAGGTAAGTTTAGAGACAGTTATCTCCACTGTAATGAGGTATTTGACTGCTTGAGATACGCAGCTTTCAGATATTTAGCTATAACCGTTCCCCATGCCTCATTGTTGTCAAGACTAAGATCTATTGATATCCAAAGTCGTTAATTGTTCACGAGAGTTCTATGCTTAAATTTTGCCAACCCACAGTGAAATATAGCTGTTTAGATTTCTCAACATAAAGGGGAGCTAAAATTGGTGAAAATCAATAATTGTGGAGTGTAAAAAGCTTACAGGGCAATCACATGCGCACTCAGACGGACTTGAAGGTAGGGCCGTACTAATTGTCGTGTTGGTAGAAATTGCGACGTGAGCCGGAGACCTCTCATCTAGCCACCCAGTAATAGTCCCGACAAAGTTAAACAATCCCTCGTGATATTTTAATGGTAAACCTCCATGGCAGACGCACTTTCTGGATAAACCTGTTCTACATTGTACGTCTGTTTCCTCTTTAATGTTGAAGGGAACTTGTTATAGAGATTACTGAGGATACGTCAAGGCTTGCCGGTGAAGGAATATACTGGGGTAAGTACTTATCGATTTTCTTTTAAGTGATATGGCAAGCTAGTGACATTTATTGACTATTTTTATTACATGACTTTACTGACAGTAACTAAACGGGATAGAAGGGCTCTCAAGAGCCTTCTGTATCATGCCGTCGCTGTTGGCAATGGAGCATTTAAAACTGACCGGAATATTCATTAAAATGCAAATTAATTCAAGATTTTGTCTGATAGAGATTGACTTGTGTAGCACAGTCAGAACTACTGTGGCTTTTACTTTTAAGACTAGGCCAAGATTAAGGGCGATCCAGCACTTATCTAATTTGTATGCGAGACATTCTAATATGCCTGATTTGAAGTGAATGACTCAAATAAACTAACATATGCGATTACTAACACACAGTAAAGGTATGGAAGTCATGAACACAAAGATTTGACTCTTTCCTTAGATTTTATACTGAATTCCAATAGCTGCTACATTAGTGCCTATTCTATTTAGAATTTGATCAATATTTTCCTTAATCTTTTGTCATTTAAAGTGCTCCTTTGAATATGCCCTAGTTCATCGGTCTCACTATGATCTCAGTTATGACAGCATTGGAGAATAGTATGAAGTCAATAACCATAAGTGATAAAGCAAAATTGTTGGTATTAGTATTGAGAAGAAAACAAATCCAAAATTTATTTCTCTTCATAAATCGGGATTTACAAGTACATACGTTTCCGATATCCCAATATTGAGCAGTTCTGATTCCTTTGATTGAGACGAAATTGTATGGGTGAACTTGCACATGTTAATAAGAAAGGAAATGGTGCCGGTCACAACTTCGTGGCAAATTATTGAACTCTCTTTTGCTCTGTTGATATAGCGAAACTGATTTTAGAATGAATTCGTGTGCTGACTCACCAGTTACCATGCTCGACTGGGAAGGTAGAAAGAGAGTTGAATGACTGATCAAAATGATTACGATTGGAGGGCTCAAGATGAATGCCAAAAAATGCTTTCCTAGACATGCCCGGTGGCCAAATTGTGTGTCTACTCCTATATAGGCCGCAAGAAGCTTGCCCAGCGGGAAGCATACACATTAAAAAGTGTGCTCAACTGGAGATGAGATGGAATGTGAGTTTCTCATCTTAGTCGCTCTAAGGTACCCTTCCTTTCTCCATACAAGGTGTTTTGGTCACTTCCCTCGAAAGGCTCCCAAAGTCATTTTATAACGAACTGGGGGTATCTAATTGCCAAAATTAGTAATTTACTCGTTTAGAACTTTGGCTTATATTAATAGAGTCATTAAAATGCAAATAAAGTGATATGCTTATGCCATAGAATATAAATCAATCTAATGACACTGTTAGTTTGTATTTAATATCGTTATTCTTCAATAAATCTTATTGGCTTTGGGAATAGTCATCATTGAGGCCACCAATGACAGCGTTCATTCACGTTGAGAAATGGTGAAGGAAATAAAGTGTAAGAGAAAATCCGCTGAAAAAAACTTTTTAAGGATTGTAAGAAGATGTATCAACAATGGAAAATGTTAAAACAGGTATTGTCAACCCATATGCAGTGTTTACATGAGTGGACATCTATCTCTCCGAGCAGATCCTGTCACATGAATCCACTCCATATGATTGACATGAGAGTGGAGGTGAATGAAAACATATGAACAGAAGCAACGGATATGGATTATCTGCTCTTAAAGCAGTGAAATGACTTCAATCATTTTATTAATGTCTCTTAAGGATTCACAAACCAGATTAACAACAAACAAAAAATGGCCCAATAAATCACTATGAGTGGTAATCTGCAAATTTGTATTGCAGAGGTATAGCTTATTCGAGTAACTTTGATTGCAGATGGAATTAATGTAATTATTGTTAAAGGGAAGCTAGATTATTGGAGAAGTTGGCAAATTTAGGTGGGTAAGTTTATTTTTGTAATAAGCCATTTATTTATTACAAACACATCAATTATTGATTTTTATAGCTAGTCACTGAGATGTTGTCAAGTTTTGGTCTAAACTATTGGTTGCAAAATTAATGTGAATGACAATAAATTAATGATATCTATCTCCAACTTACGGCCGTAGATATTCTACCCATACCTTGCGGCAGAATTTATTTGGAATATTTTTTCGATATTGGCAAAGTATAAAAGAAGACAAGTAGAAATGCCAGTAAAGTGATAAGATCGTTTTATTATTAATGACACAAAATCTTTAATCGTCCTAGTTACATCGGTCGATGCAATCCAGTGATTGGTGGGTCATAAATTGATGGCAAATCTAAATGAAAGAACTGACTGACGTAACTATCCAAGGCGTCGATTTTAAAGAGGAAATTGAATGGTGGACTGTTGGCAAACATTCGAGACATTGCCTAGTATTCGGCTGGTAATGATTAATAGTATCTACTTACTTGTACACTTTATAAGCACGTCATGCGCTCATGAGTGCCGATTAGTCATCTTTCGTAAACAATTACCATGTGTACCGCATACTAATGAAGTCGTTTTGTATTACGTCCTTTCAGGGTTATTTGTCTGAATTTTGTCACAATAATTGGACAAGCAAAGCTCTTTTAGCATTCTCCAAATAACTTGGAAATGGAAACTTATAATTTCTGGAAAGCTCTATGAAATGAATGGAGCAATAGCCTTACCTATAAATCCTCATATATAGAGCTTCAATTTAATATTAGCACATGTCTTCTTTCTAAATATTTTATTTGAGAAAGTTTTATTTGATCAGTCTTCGTATTTCCATTGACAAAACTTTTCGCGAGTACTCGCTGAGCGGGCTAACCCTTCAGACCAGACGAATAACCAAATCGAATAGATTTATTCCCAGTACAGTCAATTAGTGCAAGGTTTTACTTTAGAATAGGCAACTAGTCAACCATCATTAAATTAGTGGGTCCCTATTGAGCATGCCAACGATAACACTACAATAGCAGCACCAGGGGTAGCATATATCAGAGTCCACAAACAGGTTCACAACGACAAGCAAACTTGAATAAAAGCCACTTGAATGGCACCAGCAGTGGATCTCACAACAAATCACACCGAACACCTGAGAATGAGTATCAGTAGCCGTGCCAAAAAGTAAGATTTGCAAAATTCGGGCCTAAAACAGGAGCAAGATGACTGTCATGGGGTGTAAGAAGGGAAAGTGACGTTTGAGGTCATGGTAAGAAACTTTGGAAGTACCGGTTTTCAGAGGATTAACTTGAGTTATTTTAGGTTTGGTAACTCCAAAAGATGTAAAGATAGGGTAATAGCAAATGAAAATTTAATTTCCACAAATATAGAGTTAAATTCACTATCTAATCTTTCAAACCATTGTAGTTCTATGTGCTCGTTAATCTCTCTTTGCTTTTAAACAAATTTTAATAAGTTGCAGTTAAATTTCAATATCAATTTGCACAATCTGATGTAGCAATTCAACAGTCACCTTCAAAATAAATCTTTAATCGCTTAAACTGATCTTAACTACTTCAATCCGGTAAGGTCATAACAATTCACCTTTCAACCCCTCACCCACTCCCCCCCCCCTCATAAATGCTATATTGACACTTATTAATGGGGCTCTCCCTATCCTCTCTCTCTCCCCCCATTTCTCTCAGCAAGAATTTAAATTAATATAGGAGGAAGTATTTTTGTCACAGTTACAGTATGTACATACAAATGCAATTTTCATTGGTGATTTGCATGGCCAGGCACGATAGAATTGGCACAAGTTGTTCTCTCCACATAACGACTTCTGATAGGCAGATGAAATTGTGACATTACCGCTCTAATGGCGATATGCTTGAGTATAACTCGTGATATTTTATTCCATTTCTTTGATATTGAGTCACATTTAAGACACTACCACCGTCTATGCATCGCATACCAATATCATTTAATCATTGTTATCAAATTACATGTTGAGTGACAATGGCAGTTTCAAGAGCCCCAATGCTCTGTCCACTTTGTCAGTCTGAAGGATAATTTTTACTTCCATCCGAATTATAATAGCGAAAGAGTACTCTTCTCCCATCATTGTGATGGAAATTAAATAATTTATAAGTCTGATTAAAATGCATTAATTACTGCCAATGGAATTCCTTAGTCTCATTTTTTTACGTTATAAGCAAACATCTTAACCGTATTAATGCCGGGAAGCTCGCATTTGATGTACTAGTCTCCTCTCCTTTTGAAGCAAAATTTGAACTCTAGTTACCATTCTATACCTCTGTGAGCAGTCAATGCGCTCACAAACTCTCCTATTGTACGAAAGGATGAAAGGTTTAATGATCTATATGTAAGTTAAAGGAAATTTGCCCTACAAAAATTTAAACTTCCTTCTAAAAATATGTAACAGTACCCTTGAATGAGGCCGAGAAAGCCTCTGGGGCGGATGTTTATGGCACGCGCTCGACCGTAAAATCAATACGTATGGTAATCAAAGCCCCACAAAATTATTAATGTTGATTGCAAGGCTGTAACTCAACTGAGCGGAAAATTATGCCTCAGGTGAAAATTGCTTGAAGATGGAATGGGAAGTGCGAGGAAGGAGGGCGGGGGGAGGCTATCATAAATTTGGGAAATTGAGTAGAAGAGGTTCCTTTATTGAGGGAATATTCCGTCAAATTAAAATTCAAGTCCTCAATAGCACTTAGCCCAGAAGTAAGAGACACCGAAATTTGGTAATTTGCTCTCTTATCACTATCGATAGCTAACTTTTCATTTGCTTTAATTCTCAAGACCACTGAATGATCTTTCCATAACCATAGAGAAGTAATTTAATAGGCCATATGTGAAATTTCAAGCCAAATTAAAGAAAGGGTAAATATGATTGTCTTGAATAGAGTTTAGGCATATTCAGGTCGTTCTTACGAGAAACGCGTTCCCTCTATTCTATTTCGCTTATCACGATCAAAAGGCGCGCTTGATCATCCATATGACATGAGGGGAACTGATGAGCATCGACACTGTGACCTCCTGCTTGGCATACGCACGGTAATTGGGAAACTAGTATTCTTTCAGTCCACAACAGGCAAGTCTATTCTTCTATGAGTTTTTTGAACGCACAGTCAGAGGAATGTCACCATTGTCTGTAAAATTGCAGAAATAGAATTTCAACCCCAATAACAGAGCTATGGACAGCAATTTAGGCTAGTTGCTTTACGGCGTACAAATGATCTCAATTTTTATTCAAATAACTCCATTCCATCAGAGCGCTCATGAGAAAAATTACCAAAGGCAATTTTTTAATCATGTAAGTGAACTTAATATATTGAAGTAAATCCTAACTTTAAAACGTTTCGTAATTATTAATCGCCCTTTATCGAGCAACCGTTGCTCTACCGTTGTACAAATTAAACAGCTTATTTTGTTTTAAAATTCTCTTCAGGGTTTAAAATTTTGATTTTTAAACAATGCGGTGAAATATAAAATATGAAAAGTTCTTTAAAGAAAGGCATATATTTCTCTTGAATCTCTTTGTCTATTGCTTGTTCAAGATATTCATATACCAATTAGAAATTCTCCATCGATTGCTACAAATATTTGTACTTCGGGTGAAGTAAGCATTATTAGATACCAAAAGCGACCGATTTTAACTTCAAGAGTCTCGCATGGAATAAACCAGAAAACCCGTTTTTCTAAATCCATGAGCGTAGAAGATAAGGCGTTATTTCCTTCAAACAAATAAAACTTCACGTTCATAAAAGTTCAAAGATCTCCTCTTATCAAAGTCCACATTATTGTCGTTCAGTGAGAGAGCAACTTTGCGACCGCAATATTTTGCAAAGCAAAATTGAAGGATTTGAATCCTAAAGAAACTTTATTTTTGGCTATTGTTTAAACTATAATTAGAAACTTCTGAAAATGAAATAGATACCACAATAAGTTAATCCAGCACCAATTAACTTAATTGGGCCAATTTAGCTGATTTGTATAGCAAAATTATAAATTGCAAGAATGCCCTTATATTAGCATTATGTAATCAAACAAGTCTTAAAGCTAAGTGCAAATGAATGCTCGTCAGACCAACGTTTAGCCAATAGGAATAGGATTCAACCCACAACGTTGGAAACGAAGGCTCACCATTGGTTAGTAGATTTAGCCAATCAGATCATTAAATGTGAACAGCGCTCCATCAAACTTGCCACTCTGATTGGTTGTCCAATGACACAATCTCACGCGGTCAGTGCTAACCACGAAATAATCAGAAAATTACTAGATATTGCGTTTATTTAACCGGCTCGTTCTCTCTGGTCTGGTGATCCATTATCTCTCCATAGCATCGCCCACTGGTGACATAACGCCGTTTGTGGATTATGCTACCACGTCAATAGTGGCCAATCTACTTTATTCTACTTATTAGGGATTACCTACTTCTTTCTTGTCCAGTTAAAATGCATTTCTCGCGGATTTATTTAACCCTCCTATTGACCAGTGTATATCTAACTAATTTTACTCAATCAGTCGAAGGTGAGTTATATCTTTTTTTTCATTGGAAGAATTATTTATTTCTGTGAGCCAAGCTCACATTTTGCATAAATTTCTCACTGTTTTCTGGTGTACTGTAGTGAGTCAACTAAATAATCTCACAGCCATCCTTCACTTGAATTGTTATTTTTTCATATTCTAATGTGCCTTCTTTGCCGCATTCACACGCGAGAAGTAGTTTCCATGACTGCTGTTGATTGACGTTCTGTATCGCAAAGGGTTTATGACCATTCATTCATTAAATGTCTTAATTCACTCATCTGTAAGTCAGCAGTCTTTAAGCACATCAAGTGCTGCCGCTTTCCTTGATGGTTAATCAATTTGGAAACCTTGGCGTGGACCAGAGTATTTGCATAACGTGTCTATTTTTGCTACACCTTCGTCAATTCGTCTGCTCTTAGTATTGGGCGACAGATGTACCTGAAAGAGATGAAGTCAAACCACGTCGACTTTAACCACGTGGCATGCTAAGGAATAATCTGCCAATCTCTCCCCCCCCCCCTTTATTCGATGAGCAAATGTTTGCTGACCTAGTTTCTGCCCTGTCCAAATTGGCAACCGCTAGTCACATTCATAAGCTTATTGATTACCCTTCTTATTTCCATCGCGATCTGTTTCCCATCAATGGCGTTTTCTTTAAAATCCTGTGTCGAGGGAAACTGGTACTCTTGACGTTTTGGTGGCTTCAGAGGGCACTGTTTGTAGCAAACCGTCTTTCTGTCGCTCAGATGTTCTCTGTAATACGCGTTCGCATTTACATTTGACCTCGCTAAAGAATTGCGCTCTCCGTTTCTCTCAAATACTGCGCACAATCGATTTTGTTTGCCAAAGTTCACGTAATCATTCATTCCCTGAACTCTACTGAGGTTCAAACAAATCAATGTAAATACGCACATATTCGCGTCAGTTGTCGAAGTCGTTAAGATGATAACGCTATTGTCAACACGTAAATTGAAAAAAGGAACTAAATGCCGCCTAAGACGACACTCGTTTGCACATCCAGACTGAGTCATTCCCTCCCCAATTTAGGAACAATTATTAATCATACTAGAATTAACCTAACTCTTCCTCCCTCCCCCCTTCCATTCCCAAATTCGAAATTTTCACAATTTCGTGTTTGTACATGTTTTTCGCTTGCCTATGTTTCAGTGATGCGACACGCCAGAATAGTGGCGGTCCCTCAATCTGTTTGCTTCTGTTTATTAAATTTCGAGACTACAAGATCTCGTTAGCTGGCCATGCGCGGTGTTTCAATGTATGTCCTAAGGGCCAGGGTAAATTTTTAAATGTCACCGCTGACCTGTAATCTGACTCAGCACACTGAGAAACTCCTTCTTGGATGAGTAAAAAATATGGGCGTGTTGAATTGTGAAAGGGCATTTGATATTATGACTGTCCAATTTAACTTATAAATTTTACGTTTTTTCTTTTCATTCCTGTAGTTGTTCGGCTGGGCCCAAGCGACGAGAAAGCATGCGATAGTCGACTAATGGATACGCCGGCCAAAGTTCCGGACACGGCCTTCAGCGCGAGCAGTGTCCGACAAAATTTGGCCGAATTTCGACCATTCCATGCTAGGCAAGTTTATTGTTGTTTGGTCTCACATTACCATTCTTCTTGCTGTTAATTGATCCACTTGCCCTCAAATTTGACCATTTTAATTAGTGATCTCAGTTTCATCATTGGTATTAATTGGACATGTTTTGACGACTTTAGACTTGGCAGCTTGTATGCTGGCAAGGATCAGTCGAGTGGCCAAGCGTGGTGTCCGAATAACACCGTCCAGTCGTCGATGAATGAATGGATTCAAGTGGATTTTCCCCAACTCACCATCATCTGCACAATATTTACCACTGGCCGAGGTGATGGAAATGTACGTTTTATTTTACGTTGTTTACTTGACTTATTTTTTTCCCTCCATATTGAGCTTTTTTAGTGTACACATCTAGTGGATGTACTTTTGATTGTTATTTCCTACTTTTATTATCCATGGAGAAGGTGAGATATTCAATTATTTGAATTAGAGGAATAGGCTATTAAGGATTGTGAAGGCTCAGTCGTTGTTTACTAATTGAGTTTTATCGATTGATTAATGCATTCAGGTTCGTCTGATCCGCTCAAATTACGTACGTGCTTAGGTAAACAAGTACTGTAAGTGAAATTATGAAACTTCTATTTAAAATTATCTGAAGCAAAGTGCTAGATTCCTTAGAGAGAGAGAGAGAGAGTCACTTGAACGTCTGATCCACGGTCGTCATGTGAGTCTGCTCTCACTATTTGAGTTTGAGATGGAAATTTCTTACAATAGTGTGAGAAGCGCATGTATTGTGTTTAGTTATGACGGCGAAGGCTTATGTCAGTTTCAAAGAGTTTAATGTTCAAATGTGGAGCATAGGCTTAAACAAATCGTAATTGAAATTTAGTTTAAGATTTTTGTGGACTTACATAGAATTTCATGCCTGCACCTATATAACAGGAGAACCTATCCATGTGCATTCTCCACCAAGGTATGCTCCACAATGCCTCTAGTCAGACGATTTCTTGGCCGTCGCTGCATCATTTAAGCCCCGCTTGGTGCTCATTTGTCACGATAGGTAGAAAGGGGGTTCCATCAGTTTTTTTCCACCCCATAACTATACCCAATATTGTAATAACATTGAGTAACTTTCACTTTAGTTGAGAAACTACTCTCCTTGCATTTTTCCTTATTATTTGGAGGTTTGCTCCAGATTGTTTGACTCGTTATATATTGTTGATTTCGTTGGAGTGAAGAAGGAAGTATTCACGAGATTTCTGGAGCTCTAGGGCCCTGAGGACAATAAATCAGGGGTCTTGGGTCGCTCTAGTTTTTCTACCAAAATTCCTCACCCTTGACTGAATTTGAGACCACTGTGTATACAATTTTCCTTTCTCATAAAAGGAGCAAAGTATTCTCAAAAGTGTGGGATATATTTCATAAATAATTCTACTATTCAGAACAAGTGCTCTGGAAACTCTTCAACCCCCTTTAACTCATTATACTAATGTTTGGGTTAGGTCTGTTAGAATAGTCTGATGTGGTTTTTCTGTTTACGAGACTTGTTTTAATGAACACAAGTATCTGTTTACTACAAACCCATCGTATTCATCGCTGTATGTGGTTGATATACGGCTGCCAAAAACCTCAAACCGGTCAGCGAGGCAATTTCGAAATGCACTATTTCAATCCTGGCTAACTAATTTTCGACATTTCACTCTCTTAACACCCGCCTTTTTACTGTCTTGCTTTCACTAATGCTTTACTTTTTTCGTTGACATTGCCGAATTAACCACAATTCAACGCTGTCTACCAACTAACTGGTGTTGAATCCATTTACATCTATTACAATACCTAATCACGAGTACATTGAAGACTTATCGACTAATTATTTGCCTGCCTCAAGCTTGCCACGAATAGTTGGGGGGTTGGGTGGGGGTAGGGGGGGGATTCGTACCGTTAGTCGCTCGTACGTTTACTGAAAATCGATAATCAAAGCTAGTCTCATTTTGTCACATACACGAACATACTCATTGATTACCTTTCCCAAGATTATGTCCCCTTGCGATTGCGTCAAGTTAGATTTGGATCGTTTTATTGCTCCTTTGAAAATATCAATCCCTCTCTCTCCCTCCCTCACTCCCATTTCTCTTTCTCTAAGTAAGAAGACTATAATTTTTTTGGATCAAAATATCCCTTCTTTTAACGTTACGTTCACGTTGTTTACGCAAACTATAGACTTAAACTTGGGTCAGAAATGTCATTCTCTGGTGTTGTCGGAAAAGGCCTCCTTTGGACCACCCCAAATATACGATCGAAGATAGAACTCTGTTTATTTGTTTATAGTGATTCAAATAATTAAATTTATATTTACCATCCATTTCTTACTTCTAGGTTGAGGAATATATGCCATATTTCATTCTACATTATCAACGCGAAGATGGTGGACCGTGGCACGAGCATACTACACGGGATTCTGAGAGGGTGAGTGCCTTTCTCCCTTTTTATCGATTTTCGCACTTTTATCCTTCTTCTCCCCCTCCTAGTTCAATTTCCTTCTCGAGTTTTGTGCTTTTCCTGCATGATATTTGCACCTTAAGCTAATTTGAATTTGAAATGAACTAAGTGGGGACGACTTCCTTTATTAGATTAGTGAGGATGTGTTGGATGCGGAAACGGGGGTAATTAATGTTTCTTTTTCCTCTGTCTAGGTGATTCAAGGCAACATAGATCCTCGCAATACAGCCCGACACACTTTCGATCCAGTTGTAATCGCTCGACGAATTCGAATTTACCCTTACAGTGCCAAATCTCAGCACCCCGTCTGTCTGCGGTTCGCTCTCAAAGGCTGTCCTTTTCCTGGTCAATATTAACGACTTTATTTATCTCACTTTTCACTTCTTAGAAGTTAATAATAATGACATTATTTTCTCTTATTAATTTTAGATGGAATAACTGAGTATGTGGCTACCGAGGGTAGTAGGGGGCCTCTAGGCAATGATCGTTATCAGCATTTTGATTTCCGGGATCGAACTAATGACGCAAATAAGGCATTGGGTCCTCGAGGTGCTCCTGGTGGATTGGGGAAACTGGTTGACAATGAGGCTCACCTTGGCAACGTCACCCACGATTTGTCATCACCTAAACATCATTTTGTTGGTTGGGAAAGGTCTCGAAGTGGTCCTGTGCGCATTGATTTCAAATTCGACAAGCGTAAGGCCGCTAAATTTCTTATAATTGCATCTGTTTAGTGATGGTAAAATGTCGTCCCGCCACTAATTAGCATATTTTGCTTTGTTTTCTCGCATTGCCTGATTTAAATTCAAGTCGTTTTTGCTTCAGTCCGCAATTTCTCGCGTCTCCTCATCTTCACGTATGATTCGCCACGACTGCGAATTGGTCTTGCTAATTATACCGTTATCGATTTCATCCGGGATGCGGAGCTGGCATCTACTACTCAAGAGACCCAAATAACTCTTCCATTAAATCCGTCCGACAAAGTCGACACATGGGATCGCACCGATCTCTCATGGAGAGAGGCACTTCATCGAGCTTCCAGCAGCCGTGTTACCGTCTTTCGAAACCCCCGTTGGGATGGTGCTGTGATACTGAGTATCCCACTTCAAGGTCACGTCGCCCAGGAAGTTTCCTTACAACTTTTCTATTCCAATGAGTGGTTGCTCATTTCTGAGATTCAATTCATATCTGGTGAGTTTCCTTCAAGTAAATTTCGACTCCAGTATCGGCGTCATAATAATTTTTCCCATTTTCAGAACCCTATGTATCGATAACATCCCAGCCCTCTTCCTCAGCCCAACAACGTGAAATAGATGATGTAATCGATAATCCAGAAATTCGATTTCCTGAAAGTTTCGAACCTGTCGAGAATGAAGTTCATCCATTCCCTCCTGATAGGGCTCAACAAGGAATCACGACTGCCACAGTTTCTACTGATTCCACTGATAGCGATAGCGGTGAGTTCAAACTCTGTGTTTGCGTTCGCAATATGCCCCCCCCCCTCTAAGGGACTGCGTTTATCATACGTGAAAATTAGTTAGTACACACAAGATTAAAATTTACAATTTTTATATTATAGTACTGTACTAGTTGAGATATCATTGAAAATCCTTAACTAATAAGAACGGCATTAGAGTATTAGACATTTTAAGCACATTTTGTGTTTAAAATTTGGGCCATTCAGTATTTAATTTTATTAATTTAATTTATTTATTATTTAATTTAATTTGGTTGCTATCATTAGCCCTTTAGTTGACTTCAGTCTTCACAGAGGGGAAGGAACATCAAAGTGTAAAAAATTCAACAGGGGGGGGGGAAACAGAAGAGTGTATCAAAGACGAAGGTAGATAAGGTGGAAAAAGGTGGCATGAGTACTGTGAAAGTAGTCGAATAGGACATGCAGTGGGGTCATGGTAGTTTGAAGTCAACTGTCAGGTAATAGACTTTTTTGCCGTATGAGTATACGTTACCCAGGGTGCACCACGTGGATGTAAGTCGATATATATATAGGCATAACATTAAGATTTGAACATTTCAACCTTTCTCTTGGTCTGGGTACAGCCGATTAAGGTCGAATTATTTTTGCACGCCCTATTTCAATCAAAGCAGACAAGTCGCATGAAAAAACTTCTGTCCAATCGCGGTTGTTATTTTTTGTGTATGTGCGCTTACATACACTCTATAACTAGCATTTTTGTAATTTTTTTCACTAAATGGAAAGTTATGTTTGGAATGTTACAGTCCACCAACCTCTCCATCTCTCTCTCTCGAATTTAATAATTGGCAGGGTATAAAGTTGTCACCCTT
>UZAE01013979.1:0-15982 GCA_900617975.1 Rodentolepis nana | reverse complement strand
CCCCCGCCGCCACTCCAACACAGCTTTAGGGCACAACAGGAGGCAAAACCAATTGCCATTGCAATTGTCCTTTTATTCCAATACTAAAATTATAAAACACCAGTTCTCACGTCGCAATAAAATTAGTAAAATAAGGTATTATATACATAGGGGATGAGAAACTAGAATAGAACAGTCCTATAGGGCGATGTCTTGCTCTCTACTTTGATGCATTAAACCATTGGACGGTTTCATTGTGGAAATTAGCCGATCAATAGTGTCCACAGCCATCTGCTCGACTACCTCCTTCGTTGACTGATTGATAATCGTGCTTATATAATCTCTATAGTTGAACCAACTGGGGTCGTCTGCTCGAAGTTCCACTTCACACAATTGGTCCACGTAGTGTTTGGATTGCAATGTCCACTTGGAGATAGATCCTCGGACAACCGAATGATCGTAGACAGTAGGCATTGGTAAAGGAACAACTTCGTCGGTCTGAGCAGTAGCAGGATCCAGACTAATTCCGAGAATGGCTTCTAGTTGAGGGCCTAAGTAGGCTTCCCAGCTTTCTTGCTTTTCAGGTCTGAAGGCAAAAGAAAAGGAAAGCAATAATTTGATTTGTTCCCCGGTAATGTTGAAGAAACATGATAATAAGAGATTCATAATATGGTTTCAACTGCGATGTAAGCATAATTATCCTTCATCAAATAACCCATGACCTCTTAATTGGACTTGACTCATTTTACTCTCCATCGACTCTGCTCTCAGCTAACATATTTTGCATTCCAAAATTATCTTCCACCTTCAGCATTTCAACCTTCCAAAGAGCCCAGAGACTAACAAAATAAGTATTCACGACGTTTGGTTAAGTTGGACACTAACATTCCAATGTAGCATACAGATCTTTATTATTTGAGTACTCTAGTCCATCTACTAAGATTTTTTTAAAGGGCATCTAGAACTTTGTATGAGTTCCAATATATACTACACATTCCACACCCCTCCCAAATTAGTTAAAGGGATTGGCGATCTGCACACTGGAAGAGTGCCGATGAGTCATTCATTAGTATGAGCCCCCAAAGTCAATAGATTAAAGCAGTGCGTCTACCAATCCAAAATATCATCACTTTCACGAAGCAGATAACCAAATGGGGTTACACAGACCGCTCACCTATTGCGACCACCCCACATACGAAGTCGAGCACTGGTATAAATAATCTCCCGATTGTACTGTACATCATCATCTTCTCCAGCAAAGATCTCCAACATTCCAGTTCGCAAAAGATCAAAGAAGAGCGGTCGACTAACAAAGTACACTTCTGGATCTTTCCTATATAACTCCATATCTACCAGAGAAAAAAAATAAGGAATTAATGTAGTCTGTTTAAAGTGCACTTACTCACTGGCAGTAAAGGCGGGAACATACCTTTTTCATCGAGGTACATGTTGGAGAACTCTGGAGGGTATTCAGCTGTCTTGAGAGCCTGCTCGAAGTAACCCTTCGGAACAGTAGATCGAAGTTTGTAGAAAAAGTCCATGACTTTCTTAAACAACGGTAGGGTTCGAGAAGGTATGTTCACTACGAGACCAGTCGTATTCTGAATTTCCTCAAGAGGCTGAGAAGCGAGAGAGAGAAAAGGAATTTAGAATGCACTACTTAAAAATAACAAGGCGGATTGAGAGCCTGATGAGCTTACCTCCACACTAGTCCTTGCTGAATGCCTTGGCATGAGATCATCGGGAGTGACTCCAACAACATCTAAGGATAAGTCGTCAACGAATTCGTCCAAAGTATCTTCGAGGAAGATGTCCAGCCATTCTTCCAGGAGCTGTTCAGCTCGCGCGTCAACACTAGCGAAAAGACGAGACAACAAATTGATAAGCCATGGACATCACAAGTGCCCACTAATTCAATGACTAACAATGACATAAAAAATGAACTCGTGGAAATAAGTCTTGAAATATTCAAAATGAAAAAGTAAAAAGTCATTTGGAAACACGAAAAAAGAAGAAATATTTGTAAAATGAGTGGAAACGTAGGCCCAAAACGTTCTGGAACACACGATATTATCACATTTTGATCAGTTCCAAAAGGATCGATATTTCCAACTTCTATAGGTGGTACTCAAAATGCAAAAAAAGTGAGATGATGTGAGTTGAGCTTTTATTTCAACTGAAGATGCTTAAAAAGCACCTTGGCCAATTGAAAACTCTCCGAAGCTGAAATTTAAGATATCAGCAATAGAGAGACGAAGATTTCAGCAAGACATGCAACAAAAGTGATTTGATTGCAAATAATAATAATTTAGTGAATTTTTTCATTCCAATAAATATTTACTATGCGAGTGGCAGAGAGAGAGAGAGAAAGTAGAAAACTTAAATAACTAGAATGGAATCTCTATGGCTGGTAATAAATGTAGAACAGTGGATAAGATACAAGTGCCCACCAGTGACGATCAACTAGCAAGTAAGAGGTCCTCTGAGCTTAAAGGCGTGCGAGATCGGAAAAATTAGTGAAACTTGAATGTTGAAACATAGTCTTGAATGAGGGCAATCTTGCATAAGCATAAAACCGCAACTAACTGGAAGAACGGAATACTTTTCTCAAATTTTAATAACAAACTAAATTATCTAAACCTGAGGGTGATTAATAAACTTAAAAAATGCTATATAGAATGACTCAAACACATAACAAAACTGACTGAGAATGAGAAGGCGATGTAGATGGAGGAATAGCAGAAGTGAATTCTGCAGATTCTGGTGTTTTTATCAATGCAACTTCCTCAGGAAATTCATCATCCTCAAAGTCTTCTGAATAGGCATCCGCTGTATCTGCTTCTGAATGTGTCTCTTGACCAGCAGGTGGCTCCTTCTCAAGCGCTTCTGCAACGCCTTCAACCCTCTCCGCGCTCCCAACCTCAGACAATGCAGCAAGAGAAAGTTCGGATAGTACATCATCAAGAGGGCGGCTTTTCTCATCATCTGGTTTCGAAACCTCATTCTGTGACGGTTCCAAGGGATCGGCAATATCGCCTTTCGACCTAATAGGAGTGGAAGCCTTCTTGGAGTCATCAAGTGCAATGACAACGTTGGAAATATCAGAGCCTTCCAATTTGGTAATACAATTGCCACCTACTCCTGAAATCGACTTCAACAATTCTGTTGATGATGGGAGCTGTACAATCGAATTAGACTGCGATGATGAATTGGCAGGTTCTAGTACTTCAGGAGTAGACTTCACCAAAGGCTTTTCAGTTGAGTATTCCTGTTTTCCTGGCGCTGATTTACCATCCACACTTATTTTACTCTCTAAAGGAGACATTGATGCTAGTTGTGAAGACGGTAATTCATCAAAATTACGGGATTTTGTAAGTGTTCTAGACTGCCATTCTACGGAGGCACATAATTTTGCAGAGGAATTATCTACCAAGTGAGGAGACTCGGTCTTTTTAACTGGTGGCAAGGATTCGTTATGCAATTTCTCAGACATAATCAGATTTGAAGTTGTCATTGAAGGCACTGCAGGAACATTATGATTATGCGAGGTTTCTGTTACATCTAAATTTTGAGATTTCAAATATGCTGTATCAGGCTTGGAGACTCCATTAGCATTCAAGGATTCAGACGAAGACACAGTACTTGCAAACAAGCTTTCCTTGACGTTAGAATCATTCAAAGCCTCCTGTTTTATTACATCAGAAGATTGCCCATTGCTTAAAGGAGTGATATCAGTTTCTACGGTTGGGATATTATCGGTTCCAATATTTGAAATATTTTCCAATGTTAATTTAGAATCCGATTTGTTGAAAACAGAAGCTTCTGTAGGCGAAGATGCTGCACTTCGGGACAACAAGGCTGATTTCTCTTCAGTACAAGCAGCTATGTCCTCCTTAAGGCTTTGGATGACCCCTTCAACGAGCTAAAATGAGAAATGAAATTACAAGCCTACTCATAAAATGTAAGTAACGTAGGTGAAATAAGTTACCCTCTGGTGGTGTTCGAGAGTAGACTCCAATCGAAGTAAACTGTCCTTATTCTTCGTCTGCTTTTTCTGGGATTGGATTTGATTCAGAAGGCGCTGTTGTCTTTCAAGATCTCGATTGAGGACTTTCAGCCTAGCATCCAGAGTGGCAGCCAAATCAAGATCAGAGGAGACGCTGAGACTGTCAGCTGTTGTTAGTCGGACAAGAGAGGAAGCTGGGGAATTGATGGGAGAAGCAGTTGCATGTCTGGCAACGAGAGGAGTCCTCCTTGGACTGGGGGTGGACGAAATCTGAGAAAGTAAATCTTGTGTCCTTTGGACATCGGGTAGAGGCTGGGGTTGTGGAGTGCAGTCCGTGTTCACGAAAAGTTGTTCTAGTACATTGGGATTTGCTAAACGGAAGATTGTTTTCAGTAATAACTCATTAACATTTCATGCGGTAAAATGTCTTAAAAGAATGAGGAAATGCTATTCGTTTAGCTTATAAGACCAAACTGAAATCAAAGAAATTTTAAGAATATATCTAGATCTAGTTGAGTACGTTCGAAACTGATTTCAAATTATTTCTTTACTTTAATGGTTCCCTTAATGGAACATATAGAAAGGCTTACATTCCCCAAAGAACAAGATAAAAAAATTGATCGGAAAAAAATAGATTCAATAATGAAAACGACATCTCTGAGCAACAGTGAAACATTAGGAAAAAAACACCGGGGCTATCGACCATGGAACTGGCTACGTGGGCAGCCTTGTAAAATGTACTACCGAAATAATTTTCAGTAAATCAAATATATATATATATATAAAATAAGCTCACTCAAGCTGCTGGATGAAGAGAGTGGGGGTCGATCGGGAACCAGGGAGGAGGCTATAGACGAAGGCATCTCAGTTGTTGAGGAAGAACTATCCGATTGAATCTCCTCCCCAACGGAGGATACGAAGACAATGGAAGTTGGGGAATCCGCCGGGATTTCCTGTCTCAATTCCTCCTCGGGTTGAGGTTGAACAGCAATAGTGGAGGGGGAAGGCTGCTGGAATGAGGGAATCACAACTGATGGGAAAGGAACTTCTGGTGCTCTACAAAAGAGAGAAGAGATGCCAAAAGCATAGTTATTGGAATGCGTATGCGTGCACAAGGTGCCAAAATCTTGTCAGACGTAGATACAACATTAACGACAGAGGTGAGGAAACAGTTAAGTAATAACGGGCTTGAATAAGGAAGGTCAAATTTTTTAGGAGAAAAGTGCTGCTCACATTAAATAGAATCAGTTCTCCGACTACCTGAATCTATATTTCTTAGTAAACTCTTTATTCCGTTATATATATATATATATATATATATATATATATATATATATATATATATATATATATATATATATATATATATATATATATATATATTGATGTGGGTTCAAACAATTTCTTAATTGAATTTCGCTCAAAAGTAGATGTAGTAGTAAAGAGGACCCCAATATCTTCGATCGCTTATACTTTTTTCGCCCTGTCCGAAATTAATTCAACCAAGCATCGCCCGCGTGAATGAAATGTCAACAACACTGTAACTCGATGGTGTAAACAGAAGTATTTGAAATTTGACCGCAGCGTTAAAATCAATCAATAAATCAATGCAATGGAATGCAGTTATGACGCCTTAGACCCCAAATTGAACAGAGAAGAACAAACTTGCGGCACCCAAAAATGGTCTATTTCTATTTTCAAAATGACGGGAATTGAAAATACGTGCTAGAACAACAGTGATTGCCTTCCTTGTCATAAGGGTAAGCATTACTATTAATATGTGACTTCGAAAGCAATAAAATCTCTTCACAACAAAGAATAAATTTCATTCATTCTTCACTAAACTCAACGCCAATGCAAATAAGCCAATTTCGCAGATTAGTCGGAAATATGCGCAAAAAAACTGTCTGAAACTCCAGCCAGTGTATGATGTGGGTGGCCACATTTTAAGTGAGTAAACTTGTTGAGCCGGTGAATTTTAGCCGAATAAGAGTCAAGACATCCATACATGCCTTCGGTAAATAAAGAAATAGAAAGAGCCTTAGAGAAATTAAATCTAAAAACTACAAGAAAATAAATAATAATTGATGCAAAAGCAATGAATAGGTTCAGAGGGTAAGGAATAAGCAAGTGAATAGGTAATTTACTCAATAATATTATAAACTAGCAAACATCTCTTAGGTAAATGGGTGTTAACAAATATTTCCTCAAAAGAGAATGAATTAATGTTGCTACTTTTGAAGCCAACATGTCATCAATTTCCCTAACATTCAAAGTAACACTTACACCTCCGGAGTTGACCTAGACGAAGAACTTGACGCCTCAACAGCATGGGCAAGAGCTTTCAATGGCTGTCGCAAGTTTTGCTTCTGCGTTAGGGCCTTGACAGCCATATTTTCAAGGAGATAAACCTTTTGCTCCTCGCGATCCAACTTTTTGGCCAGATTGATTAGCATCTCAGCCTCACGACGCCGCGCGTTCAAATCGGAAACGCGTTGTTGAAGAATGCTAAAATTTAAAAAGAAAGCACAAAATAAATCAGTCAGCATACTACTTAAAGCAAAGAATAGTAGATGAAAATGACCTGGCTTGTTCTAATTACTTATGTGGAAAGGATTCTCCCTTTTTTGGTCAATAAGAACGTACTACTTATATAACCACTACTTATATCGGGGGTAAGAAGGCAGAATTCCAATGTAATAAAAGAAAAACATGTACACAAAAATTCCAAATGAAGTAAAAAGAAACTTCTAACTTGACCCACAAACACCCAAGGGAGAGGAGCAATGGCACTTACCATTTGAACGGCTCTGGCTGTTTATCGATCATTTCGCCGAATGCGGTAGTAACTTCAAGGGTTGATGGCATATCAAGAGGATTAAGGCTGGAGGCATCTGCGTTTATTCCACATTGAAGGTAGTGATTATCCGCTGCAGTGCCCATAAATGAGTCAGCAGCGGTAGTCATTTGACTGTGATCTAGAGAGAAAGGAGCAAAGGAATAAGCATTGTTACGGACTCAGGGCGATAGCCTGCAGAACCCAACGCAAGCCAAAACTCGAAGGCCTACGCCTCACCTTTATCCAAACTTTTAAGGCGAAATCAGTCCGCTGTCAGATTGCCATCTACCTCTGCCTCATTAACTAAAATACACGCTTGCCCAACCCAACACTTGGCCAACACAAGCGTTAAATTACACTGCTTTCCTGTTACACCCCCCCCCCCCCCACCTCCCACCCCCACCTGATTAAAAAGGTAACTATAGGTGGGATTAGAACCTCTAAGTAGTGCAACTTTTCTCAGCGGTGGAACTAAAGTACTTTTAACGAAGCTAGGTAGTACAAACTAATTGACTAACTTTCCTTCTCAGTAGTTATATAATCTAAGCGGCAATAAAATTTCTATCTTGTGAGAAATATTTACAATGCCAAAATAACTGAAAACTTGCCTAGTTTAATGGGGAAACAAATATCTAAATCTCTTCCTTTGTCACATCTAATCAGTGATTAGTTTTATGACACAAATATTTTACCACAAACAGTACAAACTCTTTAAAATTATATAGGTAACCCCCAAGTCCACCAACGTGCATAAAATTCAGTAGGCAACAAATACGGAGGTCTGATCTCCTACAATATGTCTTGACCTCATTAATAATAATAAAATCGATAAATTTGGGCCATGTTAAAATGAGGTCCCGAAGTAGGAAAGTTCGCATAACAACATTGAGATAACAATTCGATGGCCTAGATGCTTACAGTTCAAATGGAAAACAAGATCAGATCAGGGAGAGAGAGAGAGAGAGAGAGGAATGATAAAGATAATAATTCGACCAAGTCCAAAAATCCAGCTTTACAGATACTGTCAGCAATCATTTTCAAGTTGAATTTAATGGAAATGATATGGTAATATTAGCCATTATTTCTTGGACTGACAAGTACTGGGCAAGGTGAGCAAGAAATCGAAATTTAAGCAAAGGAGCCATGAAATGTGCATTTGGAAGAGTGAAGAAGTTAATTAAAACCGGTTAAAAATTTTACGAGGTAAAGTTCCTCTTACTGTAAACTTATATATCGCATAATTCATGCCATATGATATATATCATTGTATAAAAAACAAGATTTTCGGGGCTTATAACAAAAGAGTGTGATCCGCCTCAGTCCACAATTCTCCGCATGATGTAAAACGTGTAAAATCAACCCTCAAGCTTAAACCAAGAGAAGCCTTTATTGCTAAAGTTTATGGACAAGCACCTAAAGTCGTTGACTTGAAAGACTTGGGTCAATAAAGACAATAAATTTAATTGCTTTCTTAGGTACCTCGTACATTTAAGGCAACTCATTTGTAATACGAGGTTAAAATTAACATTTTAGTCATAAGGAGAAAATATATTACACAAATAGTTGTAACCAACCGATGGATAACTCTAAACAAGTGGAATAGACAACGATCGGCAACCAAGATAACAAAAATAAAGTGTAAATAGACGACCTGATTAGGTCAGACTAATTTTACCCTCTAAAATTGGCCTAGCCTAAGTAATTAAACTAAATCAAGTTTCAACTACTTCAAATTGAAAGTGATATATTTATATTTCGCGTGAGTCATGATAATAGGAGCGGGCAAATTTCCTAAGCAGTACTCACCAGGTACAAAATGAGCAGTAGCGGCAGCACCAGTGGTGGTCGTATAACTCCTCTGGGTAAAAGTTTGAGTGAGAGTGACCGGGGCTCGACCTGTACCTGGAAGGACAATGGGAGACAAAGCTTGATTCTTCATCTCCTTCAGATGATCAACTCGCGTCATTCCCAGACCCTTCAACCCACCACCACCACCCATTGATATCTGCCTCGTCATCTCCAATTCGGCAATGTGTTGGTGTAGCACCGTTCGATTCTCTTCAAAAGCACTTGCTTGAAGAGTTGATGCTGCATCGCTAGTTTTATCGACATCTGAATCGATATCCACGTCACCATTCGCTGTTTGTAATTGATGCTTCGCCTTGTAAACCTCCATGAAACGCAATGGGTCGTATTCTTTACGCCTGTCGATTTGTTGCATGTGATTATCAAGGAGGGATTTTAATGAAGTTCCGTTAGATGTGCCTTCATGTTTACTCGGCGTCAGAGTTCTATTTGCTGGGTCCTGATCACAAATGCTACTATCTGAGGAAACTGAAGACGATTCCGAAGTATCGATTTTGTCGTCCTCTGAGAAAAGAAATTGAATACAAAGATAAGGGTAGTAAGGCGAAATCTTGGTCTTTCACATTTAAACTACAATATACCTATTCAAGAATAAACCTTAAATTTACGCGAAGTAACCACAACTCAATACAAAAATCTCTACATAAACGGGTTGAATTCGAACGTATTTTTAAATAATCATGAACTCACCATTAGTGTCCGTTCCATCCTCATCATCAGCTTGTAGATGGACTAACCTTCGAGTCCTACTAACACAGAGTCGAGCCTTCAGTCGAGCTTTTTCACTTTCAGCGTCCTTCCAGGACGATATGACTTCAGCGTGCCTTAAAAGTAGAAATTCTAAATTATTACCGAAGTCCAACTTATGATTCCACCAACACCAAAGTGCATAAGTAATAAAATTAAATAGTGGTGGTTAATGAGGATGAAACGATTAAAGTGCAATTTAGGGAAGTCAGAGATCACAGGTCAAGTACCTACCTGTGCGAACATAGTGATTAAAATGCCCACCCACCTTGGTCAACAAAAAATTGAGCTTCAAAATCAAAAATTACCCCTCCATCCTCAAATGCGAAACGAAACAGGCAAAACTCCCATCTCCTTAAGCATTAGCAATGAGATAATTAAGTTGTGCGAATAATAAAATGAACTTTTTCTTAACCTCAGGTTTAGCCATTAAAATTACTAAAAATGAAAAATAGCTAGACAATGAAAGCCTAAGTTATCATATCACTAGACGTATTCAAACACACACACACTCTTAGGTAATTTCAAATTCTAAATGTAAGAAATAAGTAAAAAAAAACCAGAGGACTCACCTCTCGAAATGAATTGGGTCGGGTAAATTAACTTGAACGCCAAATCCATTGGTTGACTTAGTCGATCTACTCTTGGAAGGAAGACCTGCAAAATAATTAGCAAATAAACAATAATGGAAACACCTACTCTTGGAAACAATAGCACCATTAAAAAGAGAAGACTGCGTTTTTGAGGTAGATGAATTGGGAAGATCGGCGTCAGGAAGGCTTTTGCAAGAGGCTGACTTTTCAATAGAGTAGGTTTTGCTTCCTTGAAACCTCGAAACCGTGGAAGCAGTAGAACGTTGGGATCGACTAGGTGGGCATAAAAAAGTTGAGACGGGATTTTGAAGTTTGGTTAAATGCTTTTCTTGGCAGGCTAAAAGTTCTGAAGCTCTTTGCACACACTCCATCGGAATTTCATCGTCAGTAATATTTCCACTCTGTTTAAGAGCACTATTCAAATCCTAAAATAGAGATATGCAAGCATTAATATAATGATGAAAAGCATTAAGAGAAGAAATTTGCTGAAACTCACTTTACGCTTAGAGGATGAGGTTCTCTTCCTCGTATTTGAAGAGAGCTTGGCAGTTCTTCTGGCTTCTTCTTCAATCGCTGCTAAATTTTCAGCAATTTTTCGACTTCGTTGTTTTTCCTTGTCCTCTAACTCCCTCATTTTCAAAGCACGCTCCTGCTTCTGTCGCCTAACAAGTTCCCGAAGTTCATTACGACATGATTCTCCAGCGGTATTATTAGATTCCTCTAGAGTAGCCATGCCGCATGCCGAGTCTCGAAAATTTGGTATTACTGTACGAGAGCATTGCTTTACACTTCGAGACTGGGATGAACTTATAGGGGTTTTACGATTATTCTTAGAGTACCCTTGATGTTGACTCATTTGAATTAAAATACTAAAAATAAATTACACCTTTAAGATGTAACAAACTACATAAAGTGATAAAAGAAAGTACAATCGAGTAAGAGTATCTTACATTTCACTTAACCCCCAATATCAATAATAATAATAATACAACGTTAAATATTTTAATCGAATCTCAAAAAGCTAAGACATAGAATGGAAACCATAATAAAAAATATTAGCAACTCACATTACACCATATAACAACTGCTAAGACTTTTTTAAGCAAGAACGCTACAAAATCAAAACAAGTTCGTATAATGATTGGTTGCGGTGATTTTACAAGAGCTGGAAAACAAATTCAGATGATTATAAGAAATTTTAAAATTCTTAATTTTCACTATTTTTTGATAAATTTTTGACATAGATATAAATTATTTGAATTCGTTTTTTTATATTTTGTTTACTTATACTTATTTTTAATGGTAGTCGGATTAAGCTAAATAGAATCCTCTATTTAAGAGGCTCGTGGCTTTATTTGGTTCATTTCTTTAATATTTAAATAGACCAACAAGTTTTATAATAAATTTACGCATCCATCTACTTAACCTGCTGTAATAAATCCCTCTCCAGTTTCGAAAAATTTTTATTTTGATGAAATGTACTTGAGCTTACCATGCGCTTAAAATAATAAAGAGCATAAGCCCGAATTTTGGAAGTTGTTTTTCCATTCCCTTTTCACCAATTCGGGCTTTATTGGTGTTGAAATTTTTTCCGTTTTCAATGAAAATGCTATTGAGTTGTGCTTATCAATTACTTATTTTCACCTCGAGTTTATTTTGATCTGTTCCGTTTGGAAATGCGATTAGTGGTGAGTTATTGTGCATAATATTACTCATTGACCTTTGGTATTATTCAGGATAATTTTTCTTCTCGAAACAGCTACCTTTTATAAAAACGTTTTCGTGCTCTCCCACAATGTTCTTTTTGATTTCTTAAAAAATCTTTCAATAATTTTCCTATATTTGCAATTAGCCAAACGGTTTACATCTTATTATAAAATATTATGAGAGGGATATATAATTTCTCCATACCTACTTCTTATGAAAACTTATCTAAAACAGTTTTCTATATCAATTTCATTATCTCTTTTAAGATTTACCTACTTTGTTTGCCAATCAATCTATTCAAATAGTATTCAAACCACGGAGTATACCACATATCGAAATGTAAACAAAAAGATTATTTATATCTTGTTTACATAATTTTCCGCAGTTAATAGATATTTGAAATCATGAGAGCTAATAAATACCAAATATTGCAAAGCCCGTACAAGAAGAATGGCAAGAACGACGGGGTCTTGCACTTAAAAAGGCTATAAATTACATTCAAAACCCAAAAGTAAATTTATAACAGGAAAACTTATCAACTCTGTGCCTTTAAATCTCAAGGGAATAATAGCATATTCTTTATAGCCCTTATCATTTTTTCATTTCTTTGATAATCTGATTTCATTTGTCAATTTAAAATTATTTTTGGCCAATTTTGATATGGCATATCAAATTGCTTCGACTGACGATCATGATATGCGCCAGTTCTAGAAGTTATCGCAACATATTTGTCATTTTTAGTTTCTTTGCATTCTAATATTCCGTTTTGAAGTATTATCGAGCTAGATCAAAATAAAAGAAGGTAAAAACGGGAACCAATAATATTACGAAGTTGGTTGTTGAAAGGTTCAATAACATTGACATAATCCATCCAAAAATATATAAATAAATGAAACTATGATATAATTGAGCAAGACAATGCTGAACCCTTCTTAATAGCTTCTTTAATTAAAAAATTGCGTGAAAAATTGTCTGGAAAGAGTAGACCATTTAGCAAAGAATGCATAAGTTTTAATTCATGAATCGTAAATTATTAATAAAGTTAAAAAACTGACAATTTATATATCAACTCATATAAAAGTACATCGAAAAAATTTGAACAAGGAATAAATTTCAATTGGGATAGGATGAAAGCTTGAAGTTATTATGTTGGCAACTAAGTCATTGCCGATTTCAAATAAGAAGGCCAATTCGGAATTTTTGTTTAAAAATATAACTTTATTCAATTTGATATTGGCCGTTCTTGTCGATGACCTTTTTCCATCGTTCTGGCAGAGTAAAAATTCCCCGTTCGTAAAATGTCTGGTCTTTGCTATTAAAAAACTGAATTAGGTGTGAGCCGACATCATCGACGTTGTTAACAATTTTACCATTTAAAGAGTTTTGCATAGAACGAAACAAATGGTAATCCGAAGGCGCAAGGTTAGTGCTATATGGTGGGTGTGAAAAAACATCCCAACCCAGTTCTAATCATTTTTGCCGAGTAACCAAAGATGTGTGAGGCCTTGCGTTATCATGATGGAAAACAACACCCTTCCGATTTGATAATGCCGGCCGCTTATCTTCAATTGCATCCTCCAGTTTTTCGAGTTGTTCAACATACACATTTGAATTTATCGTTTGGTTCTGCGGCATGAGTTCAAAATACAAAATTCCTTTGTGATCCCACCAGACTGACAGCATAATCTTTTTTTGGTGAATCTCTGCTGCTTTTGATACTGTTTGGGCTGGTTGATCTTGCTTCATCCATGATCTCTTGCGAGTAACATTGTTATAAACTATCCACTTTTCGTCGCCAGTAACTAGGTTCTTCAGAAATGGATCATTCTCATTGCGTTTCAGTAGCGGCGAATCACAGATGCTAATCCGTTGCGTCAAATGAATTTCCTTTAACTGGTGAGGGATCCATAAATCAAGTTTCTTGACATAACCAAGGCTTTTTAATTTTTTTTCAATGCATGTATGCGACACATTGAGCTTCTCTGCAATATCTCGTGTTGTGCTGTGACGATTTGAATCGATAATGACCTTGATATGGGTTTCATCCACTTCGACTGGGCGGCCAGATCGTTGTGAATTTTTCAGTGAAAAATCACCGGAACGAAATCTTTCAAACCAATTTCGACACTGCCTTTCTTTTAAGACTTCACCTCCATATACGGCACATAACTTCTTTTGTGCTTGTGATGCGTTCTTGCCTTTTCGGAAGTAATACAATAAAATGTGTCGGAAGTGCACGTCCTGTTCTTTCATTTTTAAATTGGGATAAAAACAAAACTAAAGAACTAAACAAAAAAATTTTTTACTAATTAACCTAGAAGCCCATACAGTAAGAGAAAAATATAGGTTAGATGCTCTGGCCACGTTAACAAAACAAAAGAAAGTATGGAGTGAATCTGTCAACAAAAACGGCAATGACTTAGTTGCCAACCCAATAGATGTGATTATTACAATAGAAAATATTATAAATAATCAATCTTTCCTTTTTTGATTGACGCATTCACTTTAATCATCTCATTCCTCACGCGATTTCAATTTCCAGTTAAGGTCTTTCGAGTTCTGGTGTTTACATACGAGCCTTACCTTATTTAAATAGTTGAAGTTTGAAAGTATTTAGCAAGATGTAGAGTGAAATTGTTGGCAACCTTCAGGTACCTCCTTCAATATTCTGTCTAACTGGTTTTACACCTGATTAAAACGACATGCTTTTATCTGGCTTTTGCTGAAGTTCCAGGCTTTTAAGGGGTAACTGTTTCGGAAATAAAAAGCCTGCAATAGATCATTAACAGTGAGCGCATTTCTGGTGTGACTCGCAGTGGTTCATTTTCCTATTTCTTTGGTATCATAGCATACTCAAAGTTAAGAATTCTTCTCCACATTAGTAATCCAGTGCCCCAATGATCGTTGATGAGGTAGTCCTGTAGATCAGTGGAAATATTTCGAATTTTGAATTGAGAAGCCTGTAAGTGAATAATTAATAGAAAATTTGTTTTATTGTTATTACTACAATAATTTTAATTGGCCACTACTTAACCTTCGAGTGAATCCTTTAGTTTGAAAACCTTCTCGTTCGTGTGCTGTTGCGTGCGCACCTTCATGAAATTGACCAACCTTCAAGGCTACTTGATGAGATGACGAGAAAATATTTACATATCAACATCATTCAGAGATTAACCAAAACGGAAAATGAGTGTTAGAACACTGAGAAAGTGCTCATAAAGTCTCTCAGACACCTCTTCATTGCAATAAAACTTGAAAGCCGTTCATCCCATAGTTCAACTCTAGGTCCATCACAACCTTTAAATAGGCGGATTTATTGTCATAATTGACATTCTGAATTATTGCTTCTAAAATAAATTCTCTTTTCATAAACTGATCAGGTGGTCGTTCAAGGGGGGGGGGCGGCAAGTGGAGCTACCACGTTATTAGAAACAAAATTTTAAACAAGATTATTTCGACAGAATAATCTCTCTCCTAATTAAACCCACTAATCAACTTAATTCCACAAATTCAATCAATGTCCCAAATGCCTTTAGTTAGCCACTTATCTAGAATAGGGATTGTTTGAAATTCTCGAAGGAAACAGTCTTGCATTCGTGTTTCACTATTCTTATCATTTAACATGAGATGAAATAGCAAAATATTTATTTATTTCAAATGGCAGGCGTTTTGATAGTTATCATTAGCCCTTTAGCTGACTTCAGGCTTTACAGATGGGAAGGAACATCAAAGTAACAGAAAGTCGAGGGGTGGAGAACATAAGAGTGATTTAGAGATGTAAAGAGACAGACATGAAAGTAGAGAAAAGGTAGGATGAGTACTGCGCCAGAAGTCATTCGCCAGTTAATAGACTTTTTGCCGTGTGAATATACGTTGCCCAGGGTGCACCACGTGGAGGTAAGTCTATCACGCACCCCAAATAGCAAAATATAGATTCTTATGAATATTATTTTCCTCAAGCAAAATTAACTACTTAAATTTTTAAGAGTAGCATCAATTAATCATTACATCCTTATTTCTGCTACTGAGGGATGTATGATAGACTTACTCCCACGTGGTGCACCTTGGGCAACGTATATTCATAAGGCAAAAAGTCTATTAACTGGCAATTGACTTCTGTCTTCAAACTACCATCCATAGTACTCAACTCATCTTTTTTATACCTTTGTGTTTATCTCTTTTACATCATATTTATTTATTTATATCAAATGGCAGGTGTTTTGATGGCTATCATTTGCCCTTTAG
>UZAE01013978.1:0-17646 GCA_900617975.1 Rodentolepis nana | reverse complement strand
GTGGGGGGGGGGGGGGGGGGGAAACAACAACACTGACCCTTCTGAGCTGATTATTGAACAATTTAAAATTCCGAGTTACATGGATCAAATTTTCCTACCCACACTCCGAATTGGGCCACATTTCTGAATGGTATGTCAAGGGTTTCTCGAAGATATATATGGGTATCTGATTATTGCATGAAAATACTTGTAAATAATCGATTGAGTACCATGCTCTATTAACCCAAATAAAGCAGCCTCAAATATGGCCAAAAGCCTTGAGTTGAGCACAACTTTAATTTTAATTCGCATCACGCTTTAATATAATGTCTAGATCTTGACTTTGTGTTTGTCGTCACATGTATAACTAGCTACGTTGTCAAAGGGCAAAAGTCATAAAGCTATAAAACGAACAAGGTTAATTGGGCGACGATTGTCTAACAATAGAGAAGCCGCTATTTACTTATTCATATTCTACCAAGCCAAAAAAGGCATGCCAACACACGTAGGTGACGAAATCACATCATCTTTGCTAGAACGTCCTCAACCAATCACGTGAGGATGTGATGGTCTGGACAAGGTCAATGCTTCTTGCAAAGAGTTGCTTCAATCTCATATGAGTGCCCTGTGAGAGTTTAAGGCACAAGAAAAATCACACTCCTAAACTCGATTTGCGTACTCTGCTAACATGTGAATTCAACTTATTCGTAAGAAATTCTGCTGTTTTATATGCATTTGCAAATTAAGATACCAAAATTAGGGCAGAAATTCCTTAAGTTAATTAAAACATCAATGACCTTGACGTCTTGATGGCCATCTGCAATTTCAGATAGGAGTGCAGTATAGATCAAGGCTTAAAGGTGTAATAAAACTATACTTTTAAAAGTTCGCTTAGGCCTTTTGATTCTGTTTGGCACCATTGACACAGTTTTGAGGGCTAACCTTTAAGGTTTTACGCCAATTAAGAATAGAGCTTTTGCAGAACGCCATCTATTTAAACAAAATCGTTAAAGATTACTAGCAAAGATTGGTGAAACTTCGTGAAAATGGTGAAAACAGATTTCTCATGAAAATTATCTTCTGCAGGGGTAAATTTCCTTATCGGTCCACTTATACCTTATACTGAATATTATCAATGGAATCATTTTAGAGAACTTGATTGCACTGAACTTCCTCATTGAGTGACCTTGAAACCAATGGAAAGCGAGAGGTGACTGAATTCTCCTCTTTCATTTGCTCCAAACTAGGAATTTCTTATCAGAGAGGTAGGCTCTTAGTTTCATAGTAAAAGTCTCCAATTAGCGTAATGGATGACTAATAAGCAGCTAATCATTTAATAATAAATAAACTTTTGTGATTAACTGTGGTCAACGCATTTACAGAGCCTTTGAAAGGGCTTAAGTACGATAATGGCTTGGGTAGGTTAAAACAAATAGGAGTTTAACTCATCAGAAACTGCTCTGCTTTTGTGTTAGACCGCACACCATTTCGCTTGGCACCAAGGCGTTAACGGGTCTGTGTGTTTAATTCAATTCTCATTTCATGGAATAGTTGGCACAACTAATTATTCCTCTAAATGCCGGCCAATATCAATATTATGTTAGTGATTGTCTACGAGTTCCATTAATTTTGGTAAAAATGTTCATTTGAAGAGATTGAACCTTATTTGTTTATTACCCCATCAGATTCAAATGACCAGAAACATTCTTGTTGAGCATGTTCTGCCGTCCACTTCCTTACCCTCCGTTGGATTACTCTGATTACCTCAGTATCGATTTGCAATTTATCCATCATGCTACTTAGTCATTAATAGTAGCAATGCTTTAGACAATTTTTTTCACATATGCAACATATCAAAGTGCGAAGAATTTGCATGTTTGTGGAAAACTGCCACATAAAATTAAAAAGACTGCCAGATTTGATGGTGTCCTGGGTACTTTACTTTTTCATAAACCCAGCAACAAGATTTCACAATTATGACCATGATGAGATAGATCAAGGAGGTGCTAAAATGGTTTTCTTGTATGGTTATACCTTCATGAAAATTTCCCAACGGTGCCTTGCATTTCAAAAAACTGAGGAATTTTATCTTCCAAAAATATTTTTACGGTTTTTATTAGGTGGCGTAAATTATTTAGTTCACAAACACGTAAGTACATTACATTCTTCTACAGAAGTGGCGAAACAATGAAAGCTCAGTGATTACCTTGACTTCATACATTATTGATTAAAGGTATTATTGAATACGAAGCGTGTTGTGAACAAATATATCAAAGTGTTCGCTGATCTTAATGTGATAGCATTACGAACTTGAAGACAATGATGAATTCTCGAGGGTTTCAATTGCTAACTGGACCGTCTTATGTTGCTCCTCAATTTTTTCAAGATGACTAATGCTTTGTATCCTGCTCAGGACGAGTATATCAAATGCCAGAACCTTAAAATTTTTTAAATCGACCGTTAACTAGCAAAATTAATAATTCCATGTTGACCTTCTGCGTTCACCGAACAGTACATGTCATTGTCAATGTTTGTTCTTCTGGTCTCAGGCAGAGTGAGGCAGAGTGAATTTAATAATTAAAAACACAAAATTCAATTAAATTAAGGCAGTACAACTAAGAGCAAAAGATAAGTAAGATCCATTTGCGCATCCATTGGACTTCAAATTAACTTTTTATATTCAACTTACTAGCTTTAGTGTGATTCATTTCAATTTAATTGTGATAAATCTAAAGAACGGGCATCGATCTGGAAGGTGAAATTTAAAATAAACTGAGTTAAAGGCGATCAAAGCCAAATTGTTGTGCTACTCGTTGGGTTAATTATCTGAATTTTCACCATTTGCATCAGAAATCTCTTTGCTCTCCTTTTCTCCCTCTCCCTCTCCCTCTCCCTCTTCCTCTTCGAATCTTCCATCAACATCATCGTCACTTCCTTCTTCATTTTCTGTCACTGCTTTGGCCTTTTCTTGTTCTGGAGTAGGGTCAGCCACTTCCTCGGGTTCATGAAGAATTTCACTTTGATCATGTGACAACCGACCGGGAAACTCACGGGGCTTCGTTGCTTTGAGACCCCAACCAACGTAGATATTTTCAAAATATCTGAATATTGCAAAGAATTGAACTTATTATGGTTTGTATGTCTTGCTAAAACTTTGATTTAACACTCGCCTACGTCTAATACTGCCAACCAACCTAATTAGCATGTTGCATTTTCTTTAAACTAAGACAATTTTGTAAAGAAGTTTATGCTCAAACATACCTGTCTTTGGCGGCAGTATGAGCGCCTGGCCAAAGAAGTGAAGAGATAAGAAGGCGCGATCCATTTCTACTTGTTTTAAGCCGCCAAGCTTCATATCCACCCACCTCAAGATCATTGGAGATTGGTGTAAGAATCGGAGGACCCTTTTCCCGTTTTTCTGACTCATTGCCAAGTTCTTTAAGGTGGGAGACTGTGTCCGTTTCTTCACTCTCCCTATCACCTAATTCAGATTCCTCAATATCCTTCATATTGATCCTAGTTAATGGACAATTAATAGAAACCAAATGCCTACCAAGTAACTCTACCCTGAGGTAAAATATAAGGTCTGCTATGAACCCAGTCGGATGACATCATTGCTTCAACTGCTTGAGGCACATATTCCTCATTTTCTTCACATTCGGTGGGCACAATTTCATCTTCTTCATCGCTCGCCTCAGCATTTTGATCTTCCTCTTGAAGAATCCGAAAGAAGTTCTTTGGTGCAAGAAGTGTTCCCGAACTTATTCTCGCTATTTGGGCTCGCAAATATTGTGCCTCGGTGCCAGGAAACGGTGGCCAGCAGGACACTTTTGAGGCCAAGTCTCCTGTGAAGTAGCTGTAAATCTGCAAAGATCAAATCAAAGGGCAAATCTCACCATTCTGGAGGCGGTAATGTGTTTTGGATCACAAAGAGGCAGAAGTGTATAGGGACCACTAGCATGATTACTGGCAAAGTAGACACGATTATTTACTCCCTCACCGATCTCTTCAGATGGAACGTCTTGTGGTGGCTTCCACGTAGAGTTTGGAAGTTGTGAAACTAAGCAATAAAAACGATTTTTAATGCTACGTCGAATAAGGTGGCCAATTTTACAAGAAGACAAAATCAACCTCCATTTGAACCCTCTTCGACCTGTTCTTGAACATGTATATTGTCAAAATTTTCATTAGAATGTTGAAAAGAGTCGTAGTCACCGGGCTGACATTCAATAATATAATAATCTTGTTGGGTACCAAATATCTTCCCCCAGAAACGGACACTATCAACTGGATAGTCAATAATTAGCTTCTTTATTGCCAAATAAATCTTGAAGTATTCATTCGTACTTAAACCCTCCCCAACAGAACTGAATAAATTTACGAGGTTCGAAATGTCTTGAACGGTAATATCTTCGTTAGCCTCCTCAGGTTCTTGTAATAAGAGCTACAAATAATGAATCTAATTCAATTTTATATTGCCTCTAATACAACTTTAGTCTCCTTTAAGTCGGGTTCAAAAGGCTCTTCTGTTTGTCCCTCAGTGCTGCAGCATTCATTAGACATTCGGTTACTCTGAATATCCTTTAAAGTGTCAAATACATTATCTGATTCACAGGATATTAGTTTATTTATACATAATTTTAAGGCATCATAACTACAGATGTCAATAAAAAAGCAAATTTACAAATTAACACAATGTGCGAATGTTTTCTGCTTTAGCTTTTCCTTATATTCATGGACGAGTTCGAGTAATAATTTATTAGTTTGCATTTGTATTAGATACGACTCTTTCTAGATGACCTAAATTAATGAGCACCAATTCAAACAACTAAATTATCGAAAAATATTAAAGCTGCTTTTGATGAAAAACGCAAATCACAGAGGTATTTGACTAATTATTAGTAGAAAAACCATTTAAAAATCCATAAATTCTTCTTATTTTTAATAATTTTGATATCTATTATTAGTAATCTTTTTCGCAAATTTCCCACATTTCGCTGAACTCCTTTCCAAACTTTTGAACGCTAAACAACACATGGAATAATTATCAGAGATAAAATATTTTTTGAATTTTAAATGGTATTAATAAGGAATTGATTCGTTACCGTGCAAATATAAGGCAATAAGACTCAAAAAGTTTTTAGTTAAATAATATCATGAAAATTGAAAATAACGGTAAGACGCGATTAATTCATATATGAAAATTATACCTATTAAATTAAGTCATAACACCAGATGGGTACCATTTAACAAGTAACTCCATAGAATTAGTTCAAATAAATGTAATAGAGTTTAAAACCACTTGTTTTACAGTAAGCACATTAAATATAACATGCAGTTGTCGATGAGCTAACCGACACTTAATGTTCGACAATTGTAATAGGTGCGAAAAGAATTTCTATCTTTTAATAGAGATCGCTAAAATAACTAAATGAAGAGTGAAAAGATAAGAAAATATATTCAACAATGAAAGTCTTGGCAAGTCTGTAGTACTGAACGAGGCCCCAACTCCAAAATGAATAAAGTTGATAATACGTCATACCCAACGTTTAGAATATGTGCGTGTTTAAGCCATAATTCGCCATCTATTGCACTGTTACTGAACATATCGTGGTATTAATAATAATAGAGAATCGTCGAAATTAAGCAAAAAACTGCAGATTTTACAAATATGATGATAAATCTAAACCAAAGCCTTACATAAAAAGGCGAAAAAGTTACAATCTAAGATCATTTTTGTCTAAAATATCATTTGTTTTTGTGAGAATTAGTGTTTTACTTGTAAAATCCGATGTTCTTCTTCCGTATACCAGTATGTTTCGATTGTGGTTCTTGATGAGAATTACTTTCCAAATGGGGCAGATCTTTGTCATATCTTCATTAGAAAACGCTTATGGATTTTTCCGTTTCACTAAATCAGTGTGTGTTAACCCTAAGCAATATATTAAAATTATGGTTACAACATCTTATTATATGCTAATCTAGCAAGAGTGATGATTTTATTGACTTAAAAATGCAGAATTTAACTTAATAAATGAATATTCTCCAAGATAGAATATGATAACTTTTAAAATCTATGCATCCGAGCATATAAACAAATTTTTTTTCAAAAAGAATTTTGCTGAAATTCAAAAGTGTGGAATAGTATTCAGACTGATTATGCATTAATGATTAATTAAAACCCCCCTAGAAATATCATGAAGTATAGAATTTTTAAGTGTAATTACACGGTTATATAGGCACAATCACATACAATTAGAAAATATTTAATCATCGTTCAATCTTCAGACTTCAGGAATATGTGATATATGACTTCTTTTAATGCGAAATAGATGAAAACCCTTTTGCTAAACGGGTTTTGGTCTTATCAGGATCAATTTTACTCTGATATCTAGGTGCTTTAGGGGTTCAAAGTTCTAGAATCATTGTTTTGTCTCGGGCTGACAATTCCTACAGACTGTCTCTAAGTCATTCTTCATCATTAACATCATGTGGGCACATATCTCGTTTTGATTTTCCATCAATCAAATTAAGGCGGCATTCATTCCTGTTGAAAGTCTTTGTTTGCTTAGCAAAGTGACTTAGAGTAATGGCTTTTCGTTATATCTGGGTCTGAGTCAACTCGTTCCATGCAATAATTGGATTGGGTTGGGTGGGGGGGGGGGGGGGGTGTAGGTGGCTGGGTGATAGGTGCTAGTATTCCCCATAACATGAAAATGCCTTACTTTACTCAAATATCGTTATAAATACAGAAATACACTTTCAAGTAGCCTTACTCTCCAAATAGTGGTAATATAGACACCCCACCCAAAATGTAACGATTTCATTACTTAAGATCGGTGGATATGATCTAAAGACGAAAACAAATTCTAGTCAATTTTAGATGTCAAAATAAGAAAGACAGAAAATCAAATGAAGCTTCTTTTGGCGTAAAATCATTCTGTCAGCCTCTTAATAACCTCAAGAAGTCAACCAAATACGCAAAAAATATCGATTAATTTCTGACTTATTAGAAGCTCATTTCTAACTACTCGCGCAAACAATTGTCGAGTTGATTAAAAGTTTTATTTAGCCTTGATGTAAGATGAACTTCACTGCTCTATGAGTACTTTATCCTCAAAAGTTATGATGCCTCAATCTTCCTTCAGCACAAATCAAATCACTATTTGTCATATTCGACTGAATACTTGGGGCGAAATTTGCCATTGATTGGTTTTAGTGCCCTTTGATAAGTTGCGACCATGCCGGAGAAATTCGATTGGAATGACATACAGCCCAGACTCCCAGAATACCGCAAAGTTCCAGCTGAAATCATATATAGAAGAGTAGGAGCTCTGCCAGAATACGGCTCTTGTCCAGATGAGCGATACTTTGCATTGGACAAAACTAACGGCAAACAGTACTTCCTCTTTGAGTCCAAAAACGACTTCATCGGTTATTATCTGTAAGTTAATGATATTCTTAACTTCCGCAATCTGTATTCTGTTTAACATCCCCGCCCCTCCTCCCTCCTGATTTATTCTTTTAGAAATAAGTATTTTTCACGCGAAAATATATCCAGTGATCCGGAGATTCACTTCGCCTTCATCGAGCATGGTGGAATGCTTCTGAGTCAGATACCGCATTACAAGGCATTCTATTGGATTGATGCTCATTACGAGGAGGTCATGGCGGCTGTGCCTATGAAGTGCGCGGAATTGGAAATGTTTCAGCTGGAGCCCTATGGAACATTTGTGAGGCGTAAAGATGGATGTGAGTTAATTGGTTTGCATGTCATTTGATTGACCATCACTTACCTATCGCTATTGACACTGTAGATATTGGAATCGAAGAGACGCATCGAAATGGGCGGAAACATAGCGATTCGAATTAGTCTACTGGAAGAGAAGTATGACTTGCTGTAGTAAATTTTAACACCTACTTCCTACTATTCTATTATCCACTACGTAAGATGTGATTGGAGTAAAATTCCAGAATTTACTGAGGCAAAATTCAAATCGACTTATGCAATTTTTGGGAGTCTTTTCAAGAGGCGAGTAGAGAGTTTGGTAGATGAAATTAATTTTTGAGAGAGTCGAGGAGGGTTAAAAAATCAGAGTAAATGGAGATCAAAATGAGAAGTGTTACAACAAGGGCAAAGAAAGATGAAAAAATCCTAAAGTTCGATAGGTTTTTTGGGGAAATTCAGAGCCAGGCTAAAGTGCAAGCTTGAAGTACAGTCCACCTTCTGATGTTCCAGCCCTTCACAAGTTCATAAACTCACCTTTTGCCAGATGTTTCTAAAGGCTGTTCAATTGCAAGGACATTTTGGAGGCAAAAGATAACTCCCATCTTGGTCCACAACGACGTTATATATGCATTTTTGCATTAAAACAGAGTAATCTATTGTTTATATAGTGCTGATAGGACACGAATTCGTCTCCAAAAACACAGCAGCATAATGGGTTTCAAATGGATCAATTAATGGGAGTTCTGAATTGGTCAAGTGGTTCTTGCAAGTTATAATGGAACTTGCTCAGTAGATACTAAATCTCCGGCCTTTAAGGAACTCATAACTCTCGGCACTTCCCTTTTGTTATTATTCGACTTCCAATTATGAAAATGATACGATGGAATTTTTGAATTCAATCGACTTGTCTTTAGATATTCACGTGCATCATGAGCTTCTGATTACCAATGACAAAGCTTTATACCAATTTCGTAACTCTTTTGCTTTTGAAACAGCGATATGTTAAAGTTTAAGTCCAATGCATCCTGTTTGTGATTTGCCTCTTCGCTATGGAGTGTTTTGAAATAGGTACAGACGCTGGGCATCTTCGTCGATGCTACTTCCCTCCATCCACACCTCCAAAATTGTCAAACAGCTCTGATATTTGATCAAAATCGATCATTATTAACTGAAATTTTGAAGGTGGAACTGAAACAGGTTCTCTTTTTGAACTATTGATAATAATATTATAATTGGCCTACTTTAAATCAGTAAATTCTGACCCTCCTCCCATTTTCAATGTTCCTAACAGGAAAGAGGAAGATGGAAGTAACATGTTGTTCTTCTTGTCTTGTTCCATTTCACCATGCAACGAGTTAGGAGGGCTGAAGTATTTAGATGTGGATGGTTTGCTGATGAAATTAGCAGCTTCAAGAAAGCCATAGAAGTGAAAATTAGGTCTATGTGACTAATGAAGTAGAAATCATACTTTGTCTACGAGAAAGAATGAACCACTTCAGATCCCCTCTTGAAATAGGAGTATTTTTGAGATGATGAGATCGGTCTACTCTGCTTTATAATTTTCGGACGTGTTGAAAGTGAGCTAATTAAGAAAAACATCTTAAATCACCTCAAACTCTGTCAAATAGTGTACTTTTATTTCTTGTTCTTTATTTCTTTTGCGTCAGAAGTTCCCTTATTTGAACTCTAATAATTGGTTGACTTTAAATGACCTTTTATCCGAGAAAAGTATTTCTCAGTGCTTCAATGGTATTGGTTAACTTTGATATCCCTCTCTATTTAATCCATTGTATCAGCAGTTAGTCATTAAATACAACTTCACGTTCTAACAAAGTTTATTGCACTCACTAGATTAAGTGCTAGGCTGGATTGTGTTCTTCAAGCCCGAGAGNTGTCAATTCCATACCTCTTCGCCAATTCTGATCTGTCTGGTTACGATCTTGGAATGTTTGGAGATCAAAGTTTTATCTCACAGTCGTCCTTTAACCTTACCCTGAGGTGTTGCCCGAGTTCTGTGTACTGCCGTCTAACGCAGGGCTTAATATCGGCTGATCCCGTTTGTTATTCCAATACTTCATTTCAACACCAACGTCTAAAGTAGGTCTAAGACCCTCAATAAAAACTTTTGTGACAAACATCAACTCACCATCGGAAGAAAACACATTCGAGAATCCTGTCCGTTTGGAAAAAATCAGCCCAGGTGATTGAAAGAGTCTTCTTTGAATTATATGCAAACTACTTACCATCCGCCTTGTTGGGCTTTAAATTTTGCCGAAGGCAGTTGTGCTAATCGGAAAGGACTCCAATAGTCACTGCTTTACTTTGCTCATCATGTTCTTCTCCATTGAAAGACCATTCACGTGGATCAATTCTGTGAGAAGTTGATCTCTGTGAAATCCGTATGGTGAGAAGAAGCGATGGTCTTGGTTTAGATCAATGTAACTGATTGAGGGGTGTGCAATAGACTTACCTCCACGTGGTGCACCCTGGGCAACGTATTGTCATACGGCAAAAAAGTCTATTATTCGGCAGCTGACTTCTGACCTCAAACTAGGATGACCCCAATGTATGTCAAATTCGACCACTTCAACAGTACTCATATTGCCTTTTCTCTGTATTTGTGTCCATCTATCTCTTTACCTCTGTGGATCACGCTTCTTTCCTCCTCTCGAAAACAAATCAGCCGAAATAACAGAAATGTCTTTGCTATTGTAGCGCAACAGAAAATGACTTTACGAAAGTACTACATCTATTCTACTGACACGATAAACTGTAGGTTAACCCTCTTGAGGGTCAACAAGTTGTTGGAACTACGGTTACGCAGACGAGTAATGAATCGACTACGTTGAGGATTCGGGAGGTTGGGAGGAAGATGAGAGGGCGTTGATGTGAGTGGGAGTCGTATGAGTAGCTGAAAGACGATAAAAGCTGTGAGATTCTCGGAGTTCAGGGAAAAGAGTCAAGGAAACAGAGCAATTATATATTAAAAAATGTGAATGGAGAAGCCAGTCTTGAGGAGAAAGTTACGGGCTTAAGAAGAAGGCAAATCAGGCGACGAATCACCAACACGTCACAAAGTCCTTGTCTTAGGCACATCTAAATGCACACATAATGGAAGCAAGAAAAACGTTCTTACATCCGTCTTTTCGGCGAATTATGTAGCCTTTTAAGGGCACAGCGCAAATTTGTAACTCCTTGCATTTGCCCAACACAGCGTCGAAAATTTCGCTGTCTTCCACTTCCATGTCTCCGAAGTAGCCCGCTCTCCGCAATCGATCGATGATTATACCACCTCTGTCCTCTCTTATGTGCCTTTGGATAAATTTGTCGGAATTCAAATTGTCAATGGAGAAGGTTTCATTTCTAAGGCGCAGTAATAAAGAGAAAAATCTCAGAATTTACAAAATTGCGGCAATGCGGGCCAATTTCCTTTCCACGTCGGGCGTGTTCATGAGTAACAGGCCTTGATCTGGAATCACGGGAATCAATTGCCTTTGTTTGGGCATTTTGTTCCTTCTCAAATGATGCTGTAGAATTTCAAATTGAAGACAATGATAAGTTATGATATCTGATGAGGTTAGCTGTCAAACCGGGTTTGTGCTCATTCTGATTTCACCTGCTTTTATACCTCTTCCAACCAATGGAAACACGACCGAAAACTCTCCTCGACCCACCTTCATTTTTCAAGGTAAAACTTCCTTCAATCATGCGAGACTTTGGAGTATAAATTCGAAAAAAAATTTCTCAAATATAATTTTTTCACTATTTACTCCTCTTTTGTGTTTGTATATTTATTAAAAAGGCATGGGTAATTTATTATGAAATAATCACTTAACATTTAATAATTTCTACTGCTAACAAACGGTCGGGATTAAAATTGTTTCTTATTCTTTAAGGTTGGGATGTTATAATTATTGGGAAAAATCTCTAAATTTGGACTTTGAAATAATTGCTTGTTAAATAAAGATCTATGAATGCTCATATGTTATCTGCTATCAAATTTTGAGGATTCCACATTCTGAACTCTCAAATTTCCTTATTTCTTAATTTTATTTTGTTATAAACTATGTAGAAATTTGGCATTTTGTGGGCTTTAATACCCGCACGACCACGATAAATGGAACTGTAAAATCAAATTTTACAGAAGTTGGAAGCCAATTATTAAATATTTTGCTTTATTTTACGTCAGTTTTATTTACTTGAATTAATGTGATTAATTATGACGCTGGAGTGGTAATTGTCTGATAAAATGATCTAGGTTCATATTGGGAACCATATTAATGAAATTCAGATTTTGTGAATTTTGTTTAAACTCCACCACCTGGACACGGTTTACGTTTATTACTCTGTAAATAAATAATTAATTAATTAAATAATTGTTGAAAGGTCGTAGGTTTTCGTTTGCAATCGTCATTTTCCCTGCATTGCTTCATCAGATATTGGAATCCTGTGCTCAAACCGGGATATATATATATATATATCATCGCCTATTGGCACACCAGACACCTAATAGAATATTATTTATTCAAATCTATCGAAATAAATTTATTCTCTTTATTTACTTTATTATTATTATAACAAATGGCAGGCCTTTTGATTGTTATCATTAGCCCTTTAGTTGACTTCAGTCTTCACAGAGGGGGGGGGGGGGAACAGAAGAGTGTATCAAAGACGAAGGTAGATAAGGTGGAAAAAAGGTGGAATGAAAGTAGTCGAATATGACATACAGTGGGGTCATGGTAGTTTGAAGTCAACTTCCAGGTAATAGACGTTTTTGCCGTATGATTATACGTTGCCCAGGGTGCACCACGTGGAGGTAAGTCTCTCACACACCCCTTCTCTTTATTTAGTGTTTTTAGAAAACCACTTGACTTTATTACAACATATTTGCCCATAAATAACAGAAGAATTCCGATTTTGATAATATTGTCACCTAATTCTGTATTTTAGTATTTAGATAATTTGAAAAATAATAATTCATTATTTGCCTTGCGTTGCCTTTGACAGAACTGACAGGTAGCATTTGCTCCAAATGTAATAGAAGCATCGTATTTCAGCAATATTGACGCTGGCAAAATGTCTAATAGATGGTCTCGAACCTTTTAATCCCCTGAATAGTCCGATTCTTCTTCTACTTCCACGTCTTTGTCTAAGCATCAGGTTTGAATTTACGAGTGATTGAGACATCTGTCAGGTTAACATTTATTCCTTAAATGGTAAATGAGTTTCTTCGCCATGTTGTGGCAACGCGGAAATGATAGGTTGTCAAGTGAATTGAATATTGTAAGTAACCAATTTGTCGTCTCTGAACACGGAAAATAATTAAAACCAAAAAATAATGATTTTGCCCTCAAATTTTTGATCGGCTTAAATCTGTGGCCCCTTTGAAGCTTCTGTAGAAATCAAATTAATTTTCACATGGTGCAAATAAGGAAGAGATCTTTCATGATGTATAATTATATAAAAAACATAAATAAAATATTATACAATTAATAGTCAACTATTTGGGAATGAGTATTGTGGAATAAATTAAATATTTTCAAACAAATAACTGTTCAATTACATAAAAGGTGTCATGTGACCTGTCTTATGACGCTTCAAATGGGTGTCCAAGGTTAGCAGCCAATCCACGTGGTCCATCAGGTGACTCGATCCTTCTGCAAGTCCTTCTGTGTCTGCAACACATCACAACCTACACCCTTCCACTCCATGAGATATAAGATGTCCAGAGGGGGAGCATTATAACTCTCTTAAAGAACCATATCCAATGAGATATTTAATTCGAAATTAAATAATTTGCCACATAAAAATATTGCCAGAAAGTTTGAATATGAGAGAGAAAGGCAGTCAAAAAAAAGAGAGTTTATTTTCGAAATGTGGCTGATGCTTCTGAGATATTTAATCAATTAGACTGTGTTTACGAGGTTATTTCATGTTATGCTTCATTGGTTATTTTTAAATGCAAGTGGAATACTTTTGTGTGTGTGGGGGTGGTGGGGTGAGGGATGTCTATGTGGCAGGTTTATGATTATAAACAACTCAAAAGTTCATTGCTGAGTACTTGGAAATTATTTAATGAGAGAATTCGCAGCAACCTTAATTTAGGAAAACTTGTAGTGGATTGCTACACTAGTTAAGCTTCGTTTAACTTAAAAACTGTAAAAAATCCTCTATATCTGGCTAGACTTCAAGAATTGACTAAGCTACAGACCATCTATAGAGGAAGTAGATGTATCGCACGGAACAAGTTTATTTTGGAAGTGTATCTAACCAAGATGGCGAATTCGCTAGAACAAACGAAGCCTTCCAATTGACCATTAGTTGTGCACGCATGCGATTAGGTGTGTTAGGCGTTGACGTGTCCCACAAACGAACCATAATTCAAATGTAAGCAAAGTTTGCTCCATATAAATGAACTAATGTGCAATTTGATAAGTCCTTCAAATATTGACAAATTATCAATTAGTATTAATGCAATCTTTTTGATTCTTTAGTGAATTACATTAATACTCCGAGCGCAAAGAGAACTTATGATCCCTTGTCAAATTAATAGTTTAATTTTCTCACCTCGGATTGGATGAAATTGTAAGCACTGAATATTGTCTACTAAGATACCTTTTTCTCTATCCGATTTGAATAGAACACATGTGGTTGGGCAATTTTTTGATTTTAGAAATTAGGTTTACCAACGGTTTGACATTTCAGGGTGAATTTACAGTTATATATCACCATGAAGAGTAAATAATAAAGTAATAAACCTGGAAAATCTTTATTTAAAATTTCTTGAACTACAATCTCTTATTTTATCCGGTAACATAAATTCAGGTGACTGGTCATGAAATTCAATCATTAGAACCTCAAGATGCACATTCAACATATGCCATACAACATGAACGAAGACTCTCCGTTACCTTGAAGTAATACCCTGCATCTTTTGAAACCCTTCCAAACAACCTACTTTTTGTTGGGATATCTCTTAACCAAATTCATTTGCTTCACATATTATTTACTATTTGAAGTCTCCTTTCAATTGGTCACGTGACAAAATTATGGAAGAATGCTATGGCAATAATAATGCAGACCATTACGACTTCTATGCGTCAAATTAGTAAGACAATCCTTTCACGTTAATTCAAAAAATTTTAAAAAATCTCCCTTAGAATGGTTGCTATTGTTCATTAAATTTACAAACGTTTTTCCACCTTTTCTGAGGTGATAAATTGAGAAATTTATAAAATAGGCATGTTTTTAATTGAATAATGCTAATCAAAGTTATGTGACAATTTTTTTACTTATTTAAATATATTTTAGAGGATTCATTTTATTTAATCCTTTACACGAAATCTTTCAAAATGTACGATTCCGTCCCATGGAGATCATCATTGATATCGAAAGTTGCAATAAAATCAAAGGTATAATATTGGTAATAATTTAAATAAAAATAGATTATTTTTTAAGATTTATCATATATCAGGTGAGTTTAACCCGTGATTTTGCGGAAAATCCAACACGAGTATAGTAATCAAATCCATTCTGTACCATTGAAGTGTTTACATCCTTCCTACTGTTAATGAAAATGAGCAATTATTTTTTTTCAAAGTAAAAATCTAAACAAATTGTAAGAACAAAAAATAAACAAGGACATCTTCACTTTCTTTTAACTATTTAAATTTGTACATGTGTGTTTATGTCGACTTCTTGGCTGAGATTATATTGGCCCAATATTTGATCATACATATCATGAGCACCATGGCGATGAGGCTTCCGCATAAAGCACAATATTCCATCTTAGTACGAAAGGGTGACAAGTACTGGGGTTCTAGCTTCGAGAAACATGTCGGTATCATGCCCGACGGTCAGCCGATAATTGCCCACGAGATCAATAAAAATGAATACATGCATTTCAATACAAGAATGGACTACATTGGCTACGTTCTGTAAGTTGTCTCTATATATTTCACTAAATGGACTTTCCTAACTTATCCTAGAGCTTATTTGTTCGGTGATGAAAACATATCCACAGATGAGAAGATTGTGAGTTTCATGACTGAGCACGAGGCTGTACCAGTAAAGTCGCTGCCTGAGCACCCAAAATTAAAGGCGATTAATGCGTATCCCTGGGAAATCGCAAATGCAGTTAAATTAATAGTTCCACAATTGCATATCTTTGAAATGAAAGGCGTTGGTGAATTGATAAAAAGAAGTAAGTGATGTTGCAATTATTTTAAGACGCGTAGTATTCTCTTCACCTTATCAACAAATTTTTCGCCCACTTTAGTTCCCAGTGTTCTACCCAAGTCCGCGTACCCAGAATGTCAATAGTGGTTAAATTGTATGTCGTCTAAGACTTAAATATATTTATATATATGCACACAATATTCAAAAATCTTTGCCTTTTCGTGTTAAAATTACTGGCAAGCTAATTTCTTCATTTCTACTCAACTTCTATTCAAGATTTTGTATACTTCAATTGACCTTTTCCACTCCAGCGAAAGTGCATTTACTTTGTTTGATGAATTTTTGAACTTTGTGAAGCAATCAATAAGAATCGATAGAAATGTTTAAGAGTGTAAAGATGACCAATCGGTTTCGCTTTCGCATGTTAGGTCACGCACACCTTAAACTACTTTATTACTGAATTACTTCACTTTGGAAGATTTTAGTCTTGCCATTTAGCCATGGCTTCTTTCTAGAAATATTTCCTTCGGTAGTGTTGAATTAACCTCAGTGGGGATAAGTTTTGAGGACAAGCAACTTTAAATCAGAATCATAAATGTGGTAAGTATAGGAACAGTTTGTGTTAAATGTGAAATTCAAAATTCTGATCATATGCAAGAAGGGGTGTGTGCAGTCTTTTTCATATATCCATTTACATATTTACATACGAAGCATGATTATAGAAAGCATTATAAACAATAATTCAAACCAAAAACACATCAATTTCCAAACAACACCCTAATCAGGCTAAAAGAGTACCACAAGGGTCAAAAGTTCAGCAAGAGGTCATCATAAATCTCGTATTTACCGAATTTTGCATTGCAGCCCCAGATAACAGGGCTGCCGATTCATCATTCATAGAGTGACGACCTTTATCGATCAGAATGCCATGGAAGACCTTGCTTGATCAAGATAGCTGATAGAGTCGATTCGCGTCTTCAACAACTTATAGCCCTAATATTGTGGGATGCTGAATGAAATGTGCAAAATATTTGGTGAAAATGAAGCAATAATGTTTCTCGAGCACAGAACAGATATTTCTCTTGACCATTTTACTCAATATACACACATTCTAGCATTGAATTATATGACTGTGGAGACTTTGAAAGTTGTCATTGTAGAAGAGGCTGACCCACGCTTGAAGAGACTTTGATCGCTTCCAATAAAGTAAACGATAATGTCGAGTAAACTGAGACTTATTGAACCAGCCAAATGAACACCACTTTACAGCCTATGCCTGCTTGACTATTGATCTTACCCATAAGTTGGGTGAATTTACTTGCAACAAAAGTCAAAGACGTCTGAATAATGGATGCATTGAGTTAATTTTGAGTTATAATTCATTTCATCACTCAAAGTTAGACGATTTCAGTGATAAATACCTTGACATCGATTCTAATTCTCCAGATAAGAATAAATAATACAAGCTCAGTAATATGAAATACGTATGAATACTTTGACACTACCAAAAAATTTAAACTAACTTTCAAAACGGATTCTATTCGGATAAAAGTTCAGTAAGTTCAGGACCAAATGCCAGACTATTCTAACTATTGAAGTGCAGTGAAGTTACGTCCACTAAACTTTAGTCAAAATACTTTGCTTGAAATACAAAAAAATCGATTGTATTAACCAGGGTGACATATTTTAGCATTTACCGTGGTTAGGGAATTTAAACAGATTGCTCCTATAAATTTGTGTGAAGAAATTTGACCTGAGGT
>UZAE01013976.1:0-17669 GCA_900617975.1 Rodentolepis nana | reverse complement strand
TCCTGGTCACTGTGGCATTAAAGGTAATGAGCTTGCTGACACACTTGCTAAGAAGGGGACAACGATTTTGCAATGCATGGACCGGCCGATGTCCTTCCACACAATGAAGGCCTTAATCAGAAGAGAATTCCAGACCTCAAGGTTCAACGAACTCAAAGCTCGAACAAAGGAGAAACAGTGGACAGTGGCACTCTCCGACATAGCCGATTGGCCAAGAATCGAAGCCGTTGCTGAGTTTAGACTACGTACCGGACACGATTGCTTGGCAAAACACCTTCACAGATTGGGAGTATACACTCAACCCACATGCCCTCTATGTAACCTACAGGAGCAAATGGAGAAGACCCACCTGATTCGGTGTCCAGCTCTAAAGACAAGGACGGAAAGCCAGAGATGCTGGGAAGCAAGAAGACAGCTAATGAACTGCTATTAATTAACTGCTATAAATGTACCCCCCCCCCTCTCTCTTTGGGGAAGCTGAAGTCAAAGATTAAGGGCTAATGATAAATATCATAAAGCCTGCCATTTGAAATAAATAAATAAATTTCTGTTGCTTAGAGGCTGAGATTAGAGTCTTAGTTCCTAGGAATTTCTATGACATTCAGCCTTCATGATTGAGTGGAAATCAAAGCAAGCACTGTTTTAAGTATTATTTCACTATTTGACACTACTCTGATCCGTAGGTATATCAAATCGCACTATTTCTGTCGTCTGGCAACCCTGCTGCTAAGATGGAAATAGCTAAACATGGTTCCCATTTTTAAACCATCGTCATGCCAGCATAATTAAACAAATACGAGTTTTTGATCATTTTGCAAACAGGAGTGGAAAATAATGAAGCCTAACTTCAAATATTTTGGCAACCAACTGAATCGGAAAGTAAAAAAATAAGGTGAGACGTACGTCCTGAAAAACAGGCATATCCCTGGGGCTTAATTTACAACTCGCACATCTTTTCGTTAACATCCTCAGGATATGTGTGTGTGAAAATTCCATTTCTGCTAAATAAAATTTAAAACAACTGTTGAAAATTGCTCCGATTTTCAGGAGTGAAGATCTTGGATTCTCTTGTAGCTTAATGATAAAATACTTTGCCATCCTGTTCCAAATTTCTTTGTCTAAAGTTGAGGATAGTTTAAGAAACTCTTGTTTCATTAATGTTATCTTCATTTGAAAAAAATTGAATTAAACGAAGTATTCACAGTTGTTAAATAAAACATGCCTCATTGAGTTTAATTCAATTAGAAGGGATTCAAGATGTTTATTTATTTATTTATATCAAATGACAGGCGTTATGATAGTTATCATTAGCCCGTTAGTCGAATTTAGGCTTCACAGAGGGGAAGAAAAATCAAAGTGAAAAAGAGGCGAGAGGAGGGCAGGGAGGGAAGAGTGTTTCAAAGATGTAAAAGAGACAGACACAGAGGTAGAAAAAAGGTGAGGTGATTACTGTGGAAGTAGTTGAATATGACATAGAGTGGGAAGTGAAGGGAGAAGTCAACTGCCAGTTAATAGACTTTTTTGCAGTATGAGTACACGTTGCCTAGGGTGCACCACGTGGAGGTAAGTCTATTACGCACCCCGGATTCAAGATGTAATTTTACTGAAAAATCCCTTTTATAATTTGAGTTCATTATGCAACTGTTAACCGTATTCATAAATTATCAATAATTCGACAATATAGAGAGAATATAATGGTACTTAATTGATCGATTTGGCTAATGTACACCTGATAAGGGAATGAATCAGATCATACGATCTCCAAAAAACTGATAATTTTTTTCATGTGGCCTATGAATTACATTTTACAGCACTAAATCACGAATAAATAGATGTTTACATAATAAAATTTGATTTCTCCGCCTAGAAACTATGATCTATGATCTAATTGGTGTAGATCTTTGCTTGATGTATTTGACCATAGATATTTTACATACCATGCATTTTCATGAAAATAAAGCCAAGTAAATGAAATTTTGATATAATACTGAAGTGACCATGCAGTGCTAATTTTATTTTCTCCACGTCAACAAAGTGTGCCACTATTTAGAAGTTATATGTTACGTAGTAGTGTCTTAAAATATTTAGTAACTTTCTTTTTTCTTGTCATTAAACCGGATGATGGAGATGGTTCATGGACTGATAGCAGACGCTTGACCACGTACATTCAGAGTTCACCAATTTGTGATTTGCGGTGTTTCGCTAAGTCGGTATGGATTAGAAGCTTAGCGACTATATTTTCTATTTTTTTAATAGAAAATGTGCGCTTCTCCAATAAGATCTTTATTAGATTGTCCTTGAATGAAAATGTCAAGTAGATTGACCCAGTTTACAGTTTTACAGTTCACTACCGCAGGTTTCGAGGGGAACAACAATTTTCCATCTTCATTATTTTTTGAATGATATTTCAAATTCGCCTATCTGGTGCTGTTTGGCCACAATCACAATTGCAAGAAGTTATGACGTCTGATAGGTTTTGTCAATTAATCATTTTGATCCAACCGAGCAGCTAAATGGATTTCTTTTAACCACTCGCTGATACCTCTCATCAATGTCACCTTTCTCTTACCTTCTACTTAAACATGTCCATTCATTAATTCATCCATCCATCCATCTCGGAGTCTTAACCTTATTCAGGTAAAGAAATCGATTAGCAATACTAAAACAAAATAATGAAAGCTTTGAAGCTTTAGAATTTCATGACCTGTTTTCAAATACATATCATTTTAATAACTACTATTTCATATACAATCCCTATGATGTAACAAAAAAAAATTATTTCCCTTTACATATACTATTTCGGAGGCTTTGCAAGATTATTTCAATAATTAAAATTGGTTTTTTGGCATGAAAAGTGTAAGTAACTTTTTTTTCTTAAATTTATTTCCTATTGACAGGCTGATGTTTTCAAGTGCCACTTCAAGTCCACCCCCCCCCCCCCCTCTCCCCACCCCACCGTCCTTGTGCCCCCTCTTGCCAGATATAAATTAAAATAAACAACCAAGTTAACGAGTTTTCCTTTTAAAAAGTTATAGGCAATGAGTTTTGCTTTAATTCCCAGAATTACAGCATAGACTCTGAGTTATAAAGTAAATAAACTGACTCTATTTCTCTCAACTTATTGCCAAGTTCTAATTCTTTCCTTTCAGCATATGAATGAAATAAGCTTTCCTAAACGTCTGACAATATAACTTAAAATTAAAAGGAACAGCAAACTGTGGAAAAAATTTAATGTTTCTTTTTCCAGGAGCTTAATCCAAACCTACATTTGGGGTTCAGTTTATCTCCAACATAAAATACAAAACTTAATAGTTCATGTATGGGAAATCAGACGATGCGGCATATGTTTGGATAATTTATGAAAAAACTTAGACATTTACGGCGTGTCGTCTTAGTTATGACGCTAATGGGACAGAGATATTTTATAGTTTTATTTCGTCTTGTATTTGTTACAAAAATACTAACAATTTTAAAAACTTTGATTATTGAAATATTTCGCACAGCACGAAATGCCTTTGGCAGAATAATGTAGGAAGGATCATTTGAATTCCATCGTTTTTCCCATTTAATTACAGGGTTAATCCTGTAAGAGGAGGATAAATTAATTAAAATGATCAGAGTTCCTTAACTGGTCGATCAAAACAATTGGCTGGCTATGTTCTATCTCAAATCTAATGCGGTACAATCTTCTCACCGTAAGAATAGAGCACAATTAACTTTACTAGTCTCCTGTAACTGGGGGTTTACCGTTTTTCCAGACTTACACGATATCTACTACCACTAATATCTTTGTCCTTTGAAAATGTTAAGATTTAATTTTTACAAGGGGTTGATTGAGTATTCTAATTATTATATCGTGTCTCGATTGCCAATGTCCATATAAACATGCAATCAGTAAAATAAATTTTTATGTCTCTCAGATAAAGTTTTATAATATGATTGCATAATTTCGTGGGCAAAAAATCCAAAAAATTAATTATTTACTGTCTGTATGAAATTTTCAAATGGGGTAATAATAGTTATTTATTTATTAATATCAAATGATAGGATATATGATAGTTCTCATTAGCCCTTTAGATGTCATTGGGCTTCGCAGAGGTGAGGAGCATAAAAGTGAGAAAAAGTGGAGAGTGCGAACAGAAGAGTGATGCGCAGATGTAAAAGAGACAGACACAGAGGTAGAGAAAAAGGTCGAATATGGCATAGAGCCGGGCCATGTTAGCCTGAAACTAACTGCCGGTTTATAGACTATTTTGCCGTATGAGTATACGTTGACCATGGTGCACTCGACTTTAGTACAGTGTATTTGTAAGTATTTAAAAACACTCGCAAAGCCATATTTCCGCTTTTAAATACGTTTCCATCATTATTTAGGCAAATATTGGTTTAATGAGCTACTTAAAGTCTTTGTTTAAATACGCCTGTTTCAGTTGGACGTTTTCGAATCCGACGCTTTAAGATATGTATTTATAGAGATTTTAAATAAGCCTTTTATAACTGCTTAAATTAGTTTGATTTTTATCGTTTTGAAAACTCCGGTAACAGCAAAAGAGAGGGTTCAGAACAGGTAAAATTGGTTGGTATTTTCTTTCTTAAATTAACTTTAATTACAACTAGTATAGAATGAATATGTTGGAGCCAAGTTTGAATATTCATCTATTTCAGTTTTAATCCTCAAAAAATAGCCAACCTAGTTATCATTCTATTTACATAAGTAAAAATATTTCTTATTCCCAGGTTTGCGATTTCTTATCCACGTATTAATTGAGTTTATATTTAGATTCCGTTTCCATGAATTTAAACACCGAAAATTACACACGGGAAATGGTAACCATGGTAAATTTATTTTACGGTTCTATTTGAAGTGCTTAGGCTTGCTGTAAAATCTCATTTTTACTCCCTAATCAAATCACGCTAAACCAGTTGCTTTCCAAGACTGGTGATAAAGTTGACAACTTTTTAGTATTAAGAGGAAATCCAACTGAAAATTTAAATATTAAAAACAGTAAGCTTGAAAGTTTTAAAAAAGGAATTAAGTGTCTAATGCCATATTACTGGCGAGTTTCCAACTTCCGATTTGCAAAGGCTAATTTATTAGCACCAAATAGAGTCTAAGAAGTCTTTTAATTTATTTATACCCAATGCCAAATCTGAATATTTGCGTATATCTAATTTAAGTAACTCAGTTTACGGAGAAAACACGCTTTCAAGCCAATCTAGATAATAATCATACACTTTAAGGGGACATTTAAACCTACTCAAAGAGAATGCGACGGCTCAAAGTTGCGCACTGCTTCCAACAGGAAGGCATTAACTTGGGAGTCAGAGGAAGTTGGCTTTTTAATTTTATACAAAGTGGTTTTACGTTCATGTCCGGGCTTTATTTTATTTAAAGTGCCTCAATATATATATATATATATATATATGGCCCAATGAAATATTTAATAGTATCATGATATTAATATTTATAATGCTATTATGTAGGCTATTTTATAAGTAAATCCACTTAAAGCCTCTTGCACGCAAGACTTATTTGTGATCTCTTAACTATTGCTTTATATCAAAGATGGAAGATTTTTGTTAATTTAATTATTAATAATTAATTCATTAATTCTTGATCAACTTCAAAGCCACTAAAATTAATGCTTTCGTGAGGCCATTTTTAGTTAGCTCTGTGGGTACGTTACCAAGTCCAAGATTTATTTATTCAGATAAATAAATTTTAATTTGGAATGACGAAAGCGATTTCTTGAAGTACATTTACGTCAAACCAGAGAAAGATTATTAGTTGTGGTACGCCTAAATTGCCTGAAAGTAATCAGTTTGTTTTCCTGGTATTGTTTTGTGGTCATTCGGTCGTGTAGTGGTTACCACGTCCGCCTCACACGCAGAAGGTCCCCGGTTTGAGCCCGGATCGAATCATGTGGTTCCTTATAATTATAATTGTAATGGTAATAGTAAAAATAAAAAAAAACAAGCCCATCCGTGTAGGGTTGAAATTTGAGGGGAGAGCCAAGTGGGTGTGCGATAGACTTACCTCCACGTGGTGCATCCTGGGTAGCCTATACTCATATGACAAAAAGTCTATAAATCGGCAATTGACTTCTCACTTCAAACTACTATGACCCCACTCTATGCCAAATTCCATCACTTTCACAGTACTCATCTTATCTTTTCCTCTCTACTTTCGTGTCCGTCTCCTTTAAATCTGTGAATTATTCTTCTGTTCTGTTTCTTCAACGAAACAAATTTAAACTGTGGGTCTAGGAAAATGTCAACAATAAGAGGCGTTGCTTATAAGAATTAATACGAAAAACATTAATAAGAGTGCCCTATATTTGTTCAGAACTCTGAGTCGTTCAGGCCAGGAAGGGTTGATTAACAAAGCGACGCTTTTAAAGTACTAAAGACATCTTAAGTGTCAGCATGAAGATCTCCAAATTGTAAAATTCAGTCAAATTCCTCAATAAGACCTGAAATTGAACACAATGATCCATTATTTAAATCTTATCCACAATGCCACCCACTGAATTAGTTAATGGTGTAAATGAGTAATTCATAAATATACACACATAACTTAATTTGAATAAAAAATAAATTTAATTGTGATAGCAAGATGCAAATTGTGACGATATACTAGCAGAAATGGCAACAAGTGCTTAATGGTTAAGTCTGCCAGCGACGTTAAAGTGACAAATGAGATATATTCATCTGAATCATTCATGCGAATTCTGAGTTACATATGAGTTGGTATACTTTAATCAATAAGTGGCTGTAGGGAAGTAACGATAACAACTGACGTTATTTTACTTCTACATAATTCTAATTGGTAAAAAATTCATCTCAACATTTTAAACGACCTTGTATTTTCATGCTCATAGAGGTTTTAGAAGAGCACCAATCAAAAATCGCTGACAAATATTCGATCATTCCAAGGTTTTGAGGTAGGAGTGTTGTGCCCATTGTCTGCTTCTGGACCCCAGAAAACTCTTGAATTTATTCCATTAAAAGGGCATTTCATCTTTAAAAATATCCCTGTTATTATTTACAGTCAAAAAACAAAATAAACGAATTTTCCCGTTGGAATTTTAATCCGAATCATTATTGCGTCGTGATGCAAACACTAATGACTTTTCACTGCTACTAAACAGCCATAAAATCCAGTTTTTTTGAAATGGTTTGCTGTAGTGTTTTACAGGCTTTTGGCGCCAGTTATATACTGGACTAGACCAACTAGTTGCCGTTTCTTAGTTACGAGTTGGAACAAGTCAACTCCCGGAATGCATAGCTAATAAAGGCAAAATTAAGTCACTAGAATCTTTGTCAGTTTTATTCCAATTAATGGTAATAACATTTTATTGCATTGCCTTTTTCCGATTTGTCGTATTTATAGTTAAGATGGGAACAAAAGTAGGTGAAATATTTTTAGGGAATCTGTAGCAAAGTTGAAATCGACTCCATCTTCGCAATGAATGTTGTGCCTAATGCCTTTTTCAAGGACACTTTGGTAAAAATCATGCGAATTCTTCCGAAGCCCACTCGCCCCCCCCCCATTTCACCTTTTGTCAAATAACCTCAACAAAGATCAGTTCACTTATTTAAAGCCCAACATATTCCTATTATATAACAGGGCAATTATCTATTTAAAGATGACCTAAGCCAAAAATGATTAAGTGTTAGCAAATGGGCAGAGTTTCAATTGCAATTAAAGAGGGTTAGTGGGTCAAATAATGTCCATATTTGATTGAACTAATATTGCAGTTTCTTGCAGCTTAATCGTCAAGCATACGAGTGACGCTAAAGTAATAAGTAAGAAATTTTCATTTGAATCATTCACGCGAATTCAGAATTACATATGAGTTGGTATGCTTTTGTCGATAAGTGGCTGTAGAGAAGTAAGGATTACAACTGACATAAGTGTACATTATCTAACGCCTGAATCATTCAATGTCTGCTCAGGTCAGAGGTATTTGGAAAATGTGCCGACATTCCTATTCCGTACCTTTTCATTTAGAGGATATCAAAGGTCGTGGTTATGAAAATTCAGTGCCGTCAACCTTACCTTTCAACAAACTCACTTTTTGTTGTCCCTTTTATAAAGTGCAAAATCACTGCTGAATTTCAAGTGCTTTAAATTGTAGAGGATAATTATATCACGTGTTTAAACGAAAAAATACACAATCTTTCATCTGAGGTAATTGAACTGGATCATTCATACGTAATTGAATTTAAATCGTCTACAATTTTTCTATAAGTTTTACACCACCATATTGGTTCATTTAAATTTCAAATTCTATTTGGTAGAAGTTACGTGGTGATCGAACCGGGCTGATGCATACAAATTGTGTTCTTTTGTAGAGTGCTAATGCAATCGTAAAACTTCTATAAGTTACTGACGAACGATAAATGAAATTAAAATAATTCCTTGGCAGTAGATTAAATATTGTATTTATTTATATCAAATGGCAGGCGTTTTGATAGTTATCATTAGTCCTTTAGTTGACTTCAGGCCTCCCAGAGGGGAAAGAACATCAAAGTGAAAAAAGTCGAGAGTGGGGGGGGGGATGGAACAGAAGAATTTTTCAACGATGCAAAGGAGACAGACACAAAGGTAGAAAAGAGGTGAGGTGAGTACTGTGGAAGTAGTCAGATATGACATACAGTGGGGTCATGGTAGCTTGAAGTTAGGAGTCAACTGCCAGTTAATAGACATTTTGCCGTATGAGTATACGTTGCCNCCTCTTTAAAATGAACATCTGACTTTTTTGCTGATATTGACGAACCTCAAATACCTTTGTTGGAAAGTCCCTTGTGTGTAACTTCTTCCGAAAGTAAATCATAAGTATCGAGCAAACTGAAATATAATTAGTACTAAATTCCGCTGTCCCTGTGGGTACTCGGTAGACTTACCACCACACGGTGCATCCTGGACAACGTATGCTCATCCGAGTAAACAAAGTCTACAAACCGACTCTTGACTTCTGACTTCAAACTACCATGACCCTACTGTAAGTCTTATTCGACCTCTTCAGCAGTACTCACCTCATCATACCTTTTTTCTTTACTTTTGTGTCTGTCTGTCTTTTTCATCTGTGAATCACTCTTCTGTTCCTTCGCTCCAATTTGTGCGACTTTGATGTTCCTCCCCTCTGTAAAGACATTTATCCAAAATTTTTCAGTGTTAAAATTTTGTTTAAATGAAATTACTACTCTCAAATATATAGTAGCGTTCGAATGTGAATTCATATGCTTACTTTGTAAAAACACTTTTCAATGATTCTATTTTGATGACGTGAATACTTCTTCATTATGATAAGGAAAAAAAAGATTTTTTCGTGGACATGCGGTATAAATTGGAGGACTTTTATTCCAACTTAATTGGCAAATATTCTCCTAAAATAACTTGAATACTGGGATGCAAATCTTCTATTTAAAACAGGTGTATAAATGAGATCTATCCTAGTATGTGAAAGTTCTCGAAAGTAGATAAGCCGCCTCAAGGATAGAGAAGGAGCAGAAGTATGGCATGAATTGTGTTCCACTGGTACGAAGCTTAGTCATTAGAAACTATTTTTTGCGTACGTTGGGCCTGTAATGATTATTGCCTGTTATAGGGGAATCACCACTCGTAATCTTATTTGCTCTATAATGGGATCAGCACAAAGGAGATTTCTTTGTTTAATGGTGTTCGAATCGTATGCCCACACAGATTGATTGCAACCCGCTTTTCTTATAACACAAGATCATGGAATTCAATTCTCTTATATTTATTTTACACTTGCTTCCGTTAAATATCCGTTTTGTTAACTGTGAACTTTTTTTCATAAATTAGGTGTAATTAATTTCAGTTCGGCGCACATCTTTCCTTTAAGGGGGTCAGATTTATATCGATAAATAATTTATATATAATTATTATTGACATTTACTGATCGTAAGCTGTGATAGGCTAATTATCGGGGAGATGTTATCCCATTCGTACAAAATTAGGAATAAGTAAAATAAAAAACAAGTTTTAAGACCTATAAAATAAAAAAATCAAATGATTTCAATCAGATAGAAATTAGGCAGAAAACTTTCTACACTTGAATTTTCACGAAAGTGGGAAATTCTTGAAGTTGGTGTTTCACCCGCTGCCTCGAACCTCGATTTGCAACGCCAAATAGAATTTTATTTACCTTATCAAAATCGGATTACTAAATTTGATTTACTGAATGAATACGCGACTGAAAGGAAGTTTTGGGGTTTCACATACTTAGAATTTCCAAACTCTATGTAAAATTTACATGAAAACACTCGTTGGTTATTTCCAATTCTCAGACATATTTAAAGTCTCTAAGGTTTGACTTGTCTTTTTGCGAAAAGTTTAATACACAAATTTGACTTAAAGTGTATCCTAGAAAACAGAAATCGCGATTCGATAAAATTTGTCAATTTTGGCTCATAATTATAATTGTAATGGTAATAGTAAAAATAAAAAAAAACAAGCCCATCCGTGTAGGGTTGAAATTTGAGGGGAGAGCCAAGTGGGTGTGCGATAGACTTACCTCCACGTGGTGCATCCTGGGGAACGTTTACTCTTACGGCAAAAAGTCTATAAACCGGCAGTTGATTTCTAACTTCAAACTACCTTGACCCCACACTGTATGTCATATTCCACCACTTTCACAGTACTCACCCTACCCTTTTCTCTACCTTTATGTCTGTCTCTTTTACATCTGAGAATCACTCTTCTGCCCCCCTCTTGATTTTTTTCTCATTTTGATGTTCTTCCCCCATATGAAGCCCGAAGTCAACTAAAGGGCTAATGATACCTATCAGGACTTTTTACCACTTGGATGTTTATCTTCCTTTCTGTGAACTTTTTGCCACTTTGGTGTTCCTCTTCCTTTTTGTGAAGCAGGGCGAACTAAAGGGCTAATGATACCTATCATAATGCCTGCCATTCGTTATAAATAAATTAATAAAATAAATACCCCATTGAGTGTTGTCATTTCGTAATGACCATACTACAAGAGTGTAGTATTTGAGTTTAGGCAAGCTTGTTGCTTGAGGTAAACTCAACTATTGAATAATGTCGTATAAGAAACAATTAAAGCAACGCCAGTAACTTCTCACCCTGTCGCCACTTGTCAAAGGGACGATGACCCCGATGACCTATCTGTAAACTTTCTTCAAAATGCTAAACTTCCAGTCGCGTTTGATTATAATGCAATAGGGGAAAAAAATTCGTCAATTTGTGTCTCCATTTCCTTCGAACACCTGTTCTGAAGTTGCCTTGTGTGTATGTGTGTGTGTGTGCCCGAAGCTCTAGAGTTACCTAATTAGGGTAGATGACACCGCGATAGTGCTTTTGGCCAGTGTCTCATCGCCTTCGCACAGACTTGGCTATTGTCTTAAATCCCATCTCAGCAATTGCTCACTTCTTGGTGGAGTTTAAGCTCGATTGATGGTGGGAGATGCCTTATTGTTCAAGTTGGGGTTATATCCCTCCAATTAGGAGGGTGAAGAGGCCTTGGGCAATCTATCAAACACCTGCAGCAATAACGCATAAAGCACCTGCATTCAACTACTAATTGGCATCAGATTGCATGAATTGCAGATTTAGTCGCCGACCAATGGGCCAGCAAATCAATAGCGTATTCCAGCATAGGCATTCCAGCTTCGAAACAGACCCAACAGTGACAGAAATACAAACCCATTCAATGTAAATTGTGCGTATGCATCCCTATCGGCTTCTGTTACCTACCTTTCACATCGGCTCTATAGAGAATCATTAAATTTCTCAATATTTTAACCTCCTCCCACCCACCCCACACCCTGGTTATTTCTAAAATTTGCTGTGGACACAAGGATTCGAGGAGGTTCAATTCTGATGAGTTGATTAGAGAATTTTGGACGGTCTTTGGAACAAAAAATTTCATTTCCTCAATCTTTGCCAACTTTTAATTATAACATTTAGCCTGCAGGTCTTATCTAAGGAACTAAAATATGCCGCATTTATTCAAAGTGACTGGAGTAAGTGCCCATTCAGTGGCGTAGAGCAGAATATGGGCGGCTGCACCTGCATAGATTTTCCCGATCAATCGATATAACCGGATTTTTCAGATTGTGCTGACAACACCATTGCCACCATGATTCCACTAAATTGCATACTTGATTTTGTGCTAAGAATGGAATTGTGATCAGATCTCTATTTCACTCACCTTGTTGTATTGATTCCAAATTATCTCTCATTAGAAATGAATTTCTACACACACACACACACACACACGACTTTGCGAACGTGCCTCTTTCACCCGCAAGAAGTTCACTTTTTGCTGCTATTAAAGCTCGCCAACAATTTGAAAGCAGTTAGAATAGCGATCGAATTGGCAGACCCCGTCGTTTCTAAGTTACTAAGCCTAAATTACATAACCTATTTTATATCGAACCTTAGAACCTTTTCTCTCGGAATTTCACCGCCATAGATCCCAAAACAATAGCCCTGAACAGATTTGTCAAAAATCTTTTCATTTATATCAAATGGCAGGCGTTTCGATAGTTATCATTAGCCCTTTAGTTGACTTCAGGCCTCACAGAGGGGAAGGATTATCAAAGTGAAAAAAATTCGAGAGGGGGGGGGGAACAGAAGAGTGTTTCAAAGATGTCAAGGAGACAGACACAAAGGTAGAAAAGAGGTGAGGTGAGTACTGTGGGAGTTGTGGAATATGGCATACAGTGGGATCATGGTAGTTTGAGGTCGTAAGTCAACTGTCGGTTTATAGACTTTTTGCCGCATGAGTATGCGTTGCCCAGGGTGCACCACGTGGAGGTAAGTCTATCGCACACCCCGATTTGTCAAAAATCGAATTCTGGGAAAACGAGGCAGTAAAGACGAACTCTTAAAAATAACATTAAAGCCGTGAAAGCTAAAGATATTTGTCTGGCTCTCTCACCAAAATTTTACCAATCCTCATCCCTAAACAGGGTGAAGAAAATGGAGAAACTTCCAGGGGCTATGAGGGGGGGGGGGTTGGAGACAGAAGGCGTATATACAAAAGGAGCACATAGCAGCTTGTTTAGACAGATCGGCCAATGATGGTATTGAAAGGTGCTTGCTTAAGGACGTAAAGTATATGGAGGGACTTACACACTCTGACATAGGTTGGCCCTGTTTCCTTATAAATCAATCATATCCTGAGGCAGTTAAACACACGCTTATAATATCATCGTTCACAAGATTAACGCCTCAAAGCCCATCTTACTTTGCAAGCCGATTGTAGACCATATTGTACTCCCTCACTGTCATGACGTCCCACTTCCAACTTTCCTTTAATTTGTCTTCTTCGCACTTACTCAATTCCATTCACTTTCACTGCACATTTGTCCAAATCTAGTCTTGCTGGACAATAACTTCTGTTCACCGCTGAATCCTGAGCTCTGAGAGAGGTTGCCTGCCTAATTTGGGGTATCAACTCTTAAACCTTACTACTATTTTCCCTTTAGAGATTTACTGAATAAATTATGATTGAATGTAAAAAATTTCATTAATTAAATTATTAAAATAATTGTGCTTGAATGCTATGAGGTCCTGTTGACGTTTGATTCCAGTAATTATTAGAAAAATCACCTTCAAAATATATATTATTTATTAACTTATTGGTAATCAATTTTCACCTAACCTTGGGAAGAAACACGATAACTTGCAATCAAGAATTCTTATTGCCAATAAATCAATAGTAATTTTATTGCCCAATATAATCTGAAAAGCTGTTGAATGATCTTTTCACGCTGAGGAAACCGGGATGTTAAGATAATTGGTTGTAGTATTAATTTTTTTCTCTTAAAAATAGCCATTCTGTTTGTAAATAAAATCAAATTGGATCGCCTTTTTAATATGGGAGAACAAAGCCCTTTCCGATTGCTCGAAAATAGGCTAGTAAAGCCTGACCTGGTTAAAGACTTGTAGCGGATTGCTACCTTAGTAAAGCCAGACCGGTTGAGAATTGTAACGGATTGCTACCTTAGTAAAGCCTGACCGGATTGCATTGTAGCGGATTGCTACGCTAGTAAAGCCTGACCGAAATCTCTATGGCAGATTCTCCAACACCTAGCTAGACTCCCAGAACAGCTAAGCTATAGCTCCACGGATTGCTACGCTAGTAAAGCCTGACTGACTCAGAAATATTGCTACTCTAGTAAAGCCTGACTAACTCAGAAATCTCTGGCTACGCTAGTAAAGCCTGACTGACTCAGAAATCTCAATGGGAGATCCTCCTACATCTAGCTAGACTCCCAGAACCAGCTAAACACCTTAGTAAAGCCTGACTGACTCAGAAATCTCGATGGCAAGATTTCCAACATCTAGCTAGACTCCCAGAACAAGCTAAGCTATAGCCTAGCTATAAGGGAAACTCATCTAGCTAGACTCCCAGAACCAACTAAGCTATAGCCCACATCTAGCTAGACTCCCAGAACCAGCTAAGCTATACCCCAGCTACGCTAGACTCCCAGAATAAGCTAAGCTATAGCCCAGCTATAGGCTAGACTCCCAGAACCAGCTAAGCTATAGCCCAGCTATCATGGAAACAGACGTGTAGCACGGAGCACGTTTATTCGGTAAGGGTATCGCGGATAAAGNTTAAACGAAAAAATACACAATCTTTCATCTGAGGTAATTGAACTGGATCATTCATACGTAATTGAATTTAAATCGTCTACAATTTTTCTATAAGTTTTACACCACCATATTGGTTCATTTAAATTTCAAATTCTATTTGGTAGAAGTTACGTGGTGATCGAACCGGGCTGATGCATACAAATTGTGTTCTTTTGTAGAGTGCTAATGCAATCGTAAAACTTCTATAAGTTACTGACGAACGATAAATGAAATTAAAATAATTCCTTGGCAGTAGATTAAATATTGTATTTATTTATATCAAATGGCAGGCGTTTTGATAGTTATCATTAGTCCTTTAGTTGACTTCAGGCCTCCCAGAGGGGAAAGAACATCAAAGTGAAAAAAGTCGAGAGTGGGGGGGGGGATGGAACAGAAGAATTTTTCAACGATGCAAAGGAGACAGACACAAAGGTAGAAAAGAGGTGAGGTGAGTACTGTGGAAGTAGTCAGATATGACATACAGTGGGGTCATGGTAGCTTGAAGTTAGGAGTCAACTGCCAGTTAATAGACATTTTGCCGTATGAGTATACGTTGCCCAGGGTGCACCACGTGGAGATAAGTCTATCGCACACCCTTTATATTTTATATAAATATATATTGCTCATTGAAATTTTAATAAAAGAGCGGGAATCGTAATCTAAACGTAAACAAACCAAGTGTATTCACTTATACCCATTCTCAACTTTGCACTTATTGTTTGTAAGTGCCTTCAAAGACACTACTTGAGATCTAAACGTCTATTGGCCACTAAATTAAATTATTTTCTAAATGGCTAAAGGTTTTCACTTTGTGATGGTTATGCTATTTCCTCGAGTAATCTGGAAATTAACTAAATTTCCAATTCTATTATTCTGATCTAATTTTCTTACCTAGTTTCCTTTAAACACAAGCTCTTAAAAATCGCTGTCTTTTTCACGAGCAAATTATCCTGTCTGTTGTAAGTGAATTAGAAATTTAATTTTTCTTTTTAACATATTTTAATAGGTGGAATTTAAATCTCACGCTCATTACATTTTTCAAGTCCCAGGAGTTTGAGTCTTGAGTTTGACATTCGAATTATAAAAATTGACCTGAACTGTGTTCCCAAAGCAAAAATACACACAATCACTCCACAAGCTATTTTTTATCCAAAAAATTGATGTTCCCAAAATAAACAGAACTTTTCGTTAATTTCTAATCATTAACCTGTTTCTACTATGATTTGCGTACTTGGTACAATATTCTTCACTTTTAAATCACTGAATATTGTCAGTCTCGATAAAATCCAAGTTTGACATGTAGAAAGTGCAGTGAAATATATATATGTGTTGCAATATCACGCGAATCTGAACAAATGTGAAGAAACTTATAAGTGCTCCCTAAGAGGAATTAAATTCAACCTTCTCTATGGTTAACTTAAAGGGCGCGCCAATTTGAGTTGATTTCAAGTATAGCACCCTGTAATGGTAAATCTATTTTATTTTATAGCCACATGAAATATTATATGAATCTTAGTAAAATTTTAGAGTAGACATAATAACGCATATCTTTTATTTTAGAATATCAGCTACAGAATTTTGCTGTTTAAATTGAATCTAATTTCCTATTTATTTCTCTGGGAACATTAGTAAGCATATAATTTTTTAATGTTACCACTTAATCAAGCCCACTTAATTAAAACAATGGTTTTTAACGCACCGTTTTTAAATTATTTGGAAGTATCAATTCTCCCTTCCCCTCCACCTGTTTTTTCCCCGGTTCAAGTGACTTTCATTTCATATCAAATCGTTTTTCTTAATTTCTTGAATTTACCTTGCATTTAAGAATTATTTAAATTAAATTTTGCCTATTATCTCGAAACTATTTCCGATTTTTTTAATTTTATTAAAATACGAATAAAAATTGAGGAGGTGCAGAGAGCGACCATTCAAGCTGAAACAGTAAATAAAAGCTCATTTATATAACCCCTATTCCAGAATTATTTAACTTTCGGCGAACTGAAGATTAACAAAGGCATAAAGTGAATCGCTTGGGTCTTTCCAAACTTAAGGAATGAATTAGTTGTGAGTCACAGTTTCATATCGGCGTTTGAAATGCTTTTTTTGTCCTACATTTAGGTATTTTTAAAGTTCTATTGGAAGGGAATGCCGAAGCAAATGAATTAAAACCGTACCTCAAAGAAACTTGATGAAATGTGCTTAACATAATGGACGCATTTAGACATTGGACCGTAATCTGAGGGTCTGTTCATTCTATATGACAGAAATCCACCTATAGGAGGGATTATGAAATGAAAATTGTATCTTTTATCTTTCAGATTGAAGAGCTCTTTTTCAAACATAGATTACGCCATCTGAACATTTAGTCTTAACCAATCTACGAATTTTTATCTAACTGTTTTTAATTTCGGATATTTCTGATAAATTTCATTCGGAGAGCCATTATCTCCTACATGATAATAGATATACGATAAGAACAGGGTTATTTGATAAAGCATTTGCCTTAGTTTCACGAAATCTCCTGTTTCACTAAGCACTTAACTGGGGTAGGATGGTGATAGAACTAATCAATTGCAAGAAATTTGTGTCAATTTTATTAAAACTTAAAATTTATTTTGAGATGGCTCTTTATTTCTATTATATTTTTTATTTAAGTACTGCAGTTCCAAGGTTGTGGACTTGAATCCACTTCGTATTATAAGCCCAAAACATTAATGACCTACTGTGGGACACGTTATCGCGTTGTTCGTCATCGTATGCCCGCATGTCTGCTTGCCAGGATTGGGGGGTGCGGCCGTACAACTCTGTGTGCAGCGACCGTACAAACAGTGATCAATCATCGACCTCTGTTTAACCTAATCCCCCAATCTGATCATGAGTAGCTCCCCGCGTGTACACACTTGATCCCCAATATACGTCCTGAATAAACGTGTTCCTTGCTACACGTCTGTTTCCTTTATAGCTGGGCTATAGCTTAGCTGGTTCTGGGAGTCCAGCTAGATGTTGGAGAATCTGCCATAGAGATTTCTGA
>UZAE01013974.1:7228-17675 GCA_900617975.1 Rodentolepis nana | reverse complement strand
GCTTAGGATGCTAGAGGTGATGGGATCGTTACTCAGGTGCTCCATGTCTCCGCCACTTGGGGTGCGCGATAGACTTATCTCCACGTGGTGCATGCTGGGCAACGTATACTCACACGGCAAAAAAGTCTATCAATCCGGCAGTTGGCTTCTCACTTCAAACTACCATAACCCCACTCTCAATGCATACAATGAATTGGACCCCTTCCACAGTACTCATCTTAACTTTTCTCTGCATTTGTGTCCATCTGTCTCTTTACATCTGTGAATCACTCTTCTTTCCCCCTCGTGAATTTTTCTCACTATGATGTTCCTCCCCTCTGTGAAGTCCAAAGTCAACTAAAGGGCTAATGATAACTAGCAAAACACCTGCCATTTGAAACAAAAACATTCAAAATGTGCTAAAATCAAGCATCTGGTATCTGCATTCATGCCAGGATATGCAGTCTCGGAACTGTTGAAGATTTAGCTATATACACCTGCGACTAAAATATTTACATACAATTGGAACAAAGGCCTGAACTCGAGACCTTTCAAAATAATTTACATCACTGAGGTAAATGTAGCTTGAGTTATATCACTGACTATTCAAGTCACAATTGATAGCGTTCAAACACCTCTCCATTAGCTGTAGGGACCACTTTATTCAAAGGAATTGTTTTTATAATGTGAATTAGGAAATGAGATACATATTCTTTTGAGTGACATTTGAGGATGGTAAGAAAAAGGTGAAATTCAATATTATGGACTCACTTGAAGTATAACAAGTGCATATTTTTTAAATAAAAAGTTAAATACTATATAGGCATTATAGGCAATGAGCGCACTGACACACCTGCTAAGAAGAGAACCAAAATTTCGTAAGATATGGACCGGCCGATGTCTTTCCACACAACGAAGACCTTAATCAGAGAGAATTCAAGACTTCAAGAAGAAATGAACTTAAAACTCGAACAAAGGAGAAGCAGTGGATAGCGGCACTCTCTAACATAGACGACTGACCAAGAATCGAAGTTGTTGCAGACTATAGACTGCGTACCGGACACGATTGCATGGCGAACCACCTTCACATGATAGACGTATACGCTCAATCAATATGCCCCCCAAGTGACCTACAGGAGGAAATGGAGAAGACTCACCTGGTTCCTTGTCCAGCCCTAAAGACAACGATGGAAACTCAGAGATACTGGGTAGCTAGAAGTCAACTAAGTAGACCCAACTGCGTATCTAGGATGAAAAATGAAAGGAGATGGGACAGCCACTGAACCGGCAACACACAACATCTCTTGAGTCAAGGAGCAACAGTAAAAGCTCTGGAACGCTTTGATATGTCCATAATTATCAATAAAATTTAATTGCATTATTGTAGAACCCGTTTGAACCATTTGTTGGATGAATACAAGAACCCAATGATATCTCACAACTTCCATAACATTTCCCCATTTTGCGTCTTTCTCCTTAACAAGTTGTACTTCCGTCGTTGATGTAGGGAGAAGATACTTTTCTTTCCTAGTGAACTATTTGCCGTAAGATAACAAACCCCAAATGCAGAAAAACAATTGATTTCGAAATAATAATAACCAAATAAGGATTGTCCAACATACTTTTCATTGATAATTGGCTGGAACTAATGTCAGAGAAAGCATTCAGACAGAGAAAGTAAAGATAAGGAAAAAACTTGCAGATAATAATATATTCAATTTTTGTAATTATTCTTTCGTATTCATTGCTAAAAATCGTTCCTTATGAAGACGACGTACCCCCGAATTTTAAAGCATCTGCAAATGAGTGAACGGAATGCAATTAGTGATATATTAATAAAATCATTTAATTGAAATTAGACTGCTCCATAATCAGGGGGAGTTGTAAAAATAAGCGTAACTGGCTTTAACATAAGCACAAAAGGGGAATTTAAGACAACAATACCAAAAAAAACAAATTTTCCTCTGATCATCATTCATCCCGTTATTTTTTGACCAGCCTGTATGATGACCATTTTTTGCGCAAACATTATTCTGAAAATATGGAAAACAATACTGGTATCGAATAGTTGGACATTATTAATATAAGCCACACTGTAATTCATTATTCTAAACCGGAATTTACGCAAATGTCTGCCAATAAACACCATTGAGATTTCCATTCCTATCTGATGCTTGCGTGACACGTCTTCTAATTTTAAAGGCTTGGCGATCACTTTAAGAGTAAAAATGTTCCCGACACTAACTAAATCAAAATATTGAATAAGGGCTATGAAAATCGTTTGAGGAAAAGTGAAGTATCAGAGGCACAATTCGGTTAAGTTGAGATATCTTGAAATTGCTCAAAAGAGAAACCCGCATTCTACCACACTTCATGCTGATTAGCTTTAAATAGTGTGGTTGATCCTTCAAATAAGTGAACGTACACCTCTAAAGCTCGACCTCACAACCACTGATTTCGCATATTTGTAGGATCCAAGACATACCCGCTTTCATTATGTTTATGTAATGCATTAATGAAACAGGAAACTCTTGCAGGAGCTCGTAAATTTAGACTATATTTTGGCATTCCCTAATTTAAAATTTCTTTATTTCGATATTATCTGACAAAAATATGTTGCTGTATCTTGAAGTTATAATGAAATCTATCCTTATAATGCTAATTGGAGTTTCGATGGCCATTAATGTAACTTTGAGGTGAATAAGAGACTAGGTGTTTTAATAATTATATATTTTCTACTTGTCCGCATTTCTGACGTTCGATTGTTTGAAAAGTGTGTCCTGTTGAAATTATTTCAAAAGGTGTTAATTTTCTGTCTAGACAACGTGCTTACCTACCAAACTAAGCTAACTGGCAGGCGAAAGAATGGTTGAAGCATGATGGGAGAGTCGTCTCATCTCCATGGGCAAAACCCATCTGACCTAGTTCAACTCCATCTGTAAAACTACGCATCGCCTTCAAAAGCAGAATTTCCCATTTATACACTCAATCGGAACTCCTAAAGGAGGAAATATTGTTTAATAATTACCCTTCTCTATTTGTCAAGGCAATATACTTCCTTAGAAATAGAAGTTAGCCCAATTGGATAACGGCTAAGTTGAAATTCGCTTATTTAGAAATTTCCGAAAGTGGCATAATTTTACCTTCTTCAACAGTGCGAAAGTACATAGATGCTTCGCTCTGTGAACAGTTCTGAATCATGTTGAGATAGCATTTTCACTGATTAGAACGGTTGAGTGTGTCCAAATCTTTATATTCACAATACTTATTGCTAAATATTTAATCAAATTGCAAGACCGTAGCTACACCTTAAAATACTCTTTTGTTGTTTTAAAAGTAATAAACTGCATTATTACCCTCGGCAGAGTATAAACCTCTAAATCCTTTCGACTGGAAGAGAATCGAAATAGCCTTCACAGAGGTTGGAGCATCGGGCACAGAAACAAACACACTTCAATTAAATTTTATCTTCATTTATATATTTTACCAAGTATAGCCACTTGCATTTTGCAGAACATGGCATTCCAATGTTATAAATTCAAAACTTGAGTAAGATTTATAATTTATAGTATTCATGTGTGAACAGAAATTAGGATAAATCAGTAGCAGCTTAGCTAGATAATTGTCAACAGGAGTATGGTTCTGACATTGATTCTCCAATTTATTTTGATTCTCACCACTCAACAAATAGAGAAAGCCTGATTAAACACCATGGAAGATTTGTATATATGAATGGCAAGATAATGATTTTGCAGTACTGCGTTGGTTTACAGAGGGAGTGAATGTAGCTCAGAGGGGATCGCTCACGTTCACCTAATCACTACCGGAAGTTGATCTAAGGGTTTTAGTTATTGGGATGAAATGTCTCTTTCATTAGGCCTGAGTCGTCCCCTCAGCTGTCATTTTTCTTTGATAGATTAATATCACTTCAATCGTATTCAATTTTAGTCGAGATAATTGGTGTAATTAATGAGGAGAGATAAATTAACCTAAAAAACACTAAAGGTGGTTTGCCTAAAGGTTAAACTGGGAGACTCATTAAATCGCTCAAATAATCGCCCATTCTTATAAAAACGAATAATTGGTCTTAACCACACCTCGAGATGCTAAATCTACTGTGATTGAATATTTTCCTACTTTGATAAAAAAAGGTACGACTATAAATGGATGATGGACTCTCGATTTTGCTACCCTCCGTGGTTATATTGATTATTCATGTATTCTCCAAAATGAAGCCAATAACCGCTGTACTACCTATTAAAACGCGAATTCTCACATTTCTCCAAGGGGTGAAGATTAGCCATTAAACGTTCTCAGTAAAAGCAGCTTTTATGACTATCACTCAGAAGTCAACAAAAGCGCACACCCAACAAGTGTGCGAGTGATGAACTGAAATTTTTAAATTATCCAAATTTACTAGGGCTTAAGATTATAGATTTCATTCCAATGCACCGAAACTTACGACGTGACTTCTAAACAACAGCATCTCTGCTAGACGTAGCTAAAAATATCCCAAAAGCAACCTCAAAATTGCCCATAAATTTGCATCGAAAATGTGGAGTACTTCAATGTTTTCCGTCTAGAAGAAATACTCATTCAGCTTTTAGACGTTCTATTAAGTTGGATCCATATTATAACTTCAAGTGCTTAATGCCTGCTGATAAGAGTCTAGCGGATATAAATCGAATTATCTAAAAATGATAGGATTTAGTTAAAATCGATGCCAAGGGTTATATAACCGCTTGAGTGAGTTTTTAATATTTAATTAGCAAGAAGAATTTTGCTTTGTCATGTTGTCTCCAACATAATAGAATTTCAAAGAAAATTGTTTTCCCTTCTAATGGCTAGCCTTAAGAGGGTTTATTTTAAAAATGGGCCGGCTTCCAAAATGAATATTTCAGAATTTTGCTTGGTAAACGTAATTACAGGTTCTTAGAATATCTTGATTCCATTTAAAATTAGACTAAATTTTAATAAAACCCAGGCAAAAAATAAGGCTTTTGTGGATAGAATAGTGCTTTTCATTCAATCTCACCATTATGTGAAGCTCTAAACTAGTTCAAGCCTATTTAATTTAAACTTTTCTATCAAACACGATATTGTAAAAATGAGATTAAATGTGAAATTTGTCCATGAAATCTGTTTCTGTTCACCTGAACTCCTCAAGAGTAATACAAACTTTAATAGTGTTCTATGCAAAGAAACCCTCAACTCAATCTCATTAATCCTTTCGCAAAATGATTTGAATGCATAAACCATAAAAATACCTAGGCTATGTCCAAACAGGTGAAAATACAAGCAATTTGGTATGGAGAGAGAGTTAACTGAAAAGGCTGAAAATTGAGTTCAATTAACTCTACGGTGCACGAATATTGGTCGATGATTAACTAAGAGGTCACCGCATCTTCTTAATGCCTGTTTGATACTTACTAGGTATCAGGTGAGGACTTCCGTTAGGCCTAATAGCGGCGTACATTCCGTCAATTCGGTCAAATTTCAGCCTAAAGTTTCCATTTTTTGCAGTTCACAATTTAAAATTTAATCTAAAAATTAAACTAACTGATTTCCTAACCAGATAAACTTGGCAAATTAATATACGATTCAATAAATTATGCAATTAAAAAGGAAAATAATTTTCATTATTGAGTATCCTAGCACAAACTATATAATTTTACTAAATTTTAAAATTACGATTAAAAACTGAATTGGATTATTCATTAGTAGGTAATCAATTATTCAACTGAAATTATTGCTTTATTCAGTTTTCAAACTTCTTCGGTTTCAAATTTCCAGTGTTAAAATAAAAAGAGAATCCAAGGGGGTTTGTTCAGCGCTTCGTCGATATTACACCTAGATCGCAGTCAATTTAATTAATGAATCACACTTTAGCATCGGTTTCATTGGCTCCTATTAAAGTGTTAAAGAATGTTTGCTTTGAATTGTAACAAGCAACCAGGTGTTCTACCATTGCCAAGTTGTTAGATGAATTCTACATACGTTTCATCTGTCGGACTAAATCCAAATAACCAAGTCAGTTACAGACGACTTTATGAGGTACCTGGTAACGATAACTATGGTCTCACGCCTAAACTGGACGATGAAGTTCTAGCTCTTCCCTGGGATCGCCGATATGGAGTTATGTTTTTCTCACAAACTGCGCTTCTCTACGGTCCTTTCTCCGTCCTGTCAACAGATGAGCAGTATTTGCTCTCCCAGATGCCGCGTTTCATTCAAGAACGAGGGAAGAAGTGTCAGTACAGGATATACGAAACATATACTGGAGTAAAAATAGCCAAAGGTGGACTTAGAGTTCGTCCAAGAGACCCTTCAACCGATCGAGTCTACTACTTCCCCTCCCACTTCCCGAATCATATCATTCTCTCCGTTTTACATTTTGATGGTGACCGTTCGAGTACGTGTGCTGTTCTTGTCTATAGATTCAAAACGGCTGATATAGCTTCTCAGGCCTATGCAATGCTTACAGAGACGAACATCGTCCCAACACTAGGACCGTCCTCATCTCAGATAAGACGATCTTCTCTAAATCGAATGACATTTATGCGAAAACCCCCCAATAATTTTCCCACTGCACGAAACCGATTGGGAGATGCAGAAATTCAGTCTACATTGCATCCACAACTCGAACAGTCGTGTGCTGATTTAAATGACCGCCAACAAAAGGTATCCTCTCCCACTTTATGTAAACGGACTGGATCTAAAGAACGAAACAAAAGCCATCACCAGGTTAAGTTGCAAAAATCAATGCAGATGAAATCCTCAAGTCAACGATGTTTTTGTGGCGCTTGTGGGCATGGTATTGAAGACCATCTCGCTAATGGAAAAAAGGTCAGAAATTCACCTCAAACAAATACGGGGTCCTTTTTCATTCTAAATGGAAAAAACTATCCATTGAAAGTATTTAGAGAGAAAATAACCCAAGACGATGAACCGTTGCTAGAAGTTCGATTAAGTGGAATGAAATTTACAAAACAAATGAACAGAAGTAGCAGTTCATGTAGTGATTCCGCAACTTCTTTGAGTTCTGAATCTTATGAATCCGTTGTGGAGCTGGTCTTCGATAAAATAAGAAATAAAACAAAAATCGCAGAAAATCTTCCTACTAAAAAGCCAGTTGGAATCGACGTGGTTGGCAGAAGCTCCACGACAGTCACTCGCCTGAGTAGACAAGGTTATTCAGACAGTGAAGAAGATATGCTTGACACGCTAGGAGATAGTAAAAGAAATGGACGTCTGACCACACCTTCACAGGTAATTCCAGATGGTACAACCGTTCATGATCTCTACGGAAGGCGCAGGTATGAAGAAGAGGGCTCTGATTCCACCTTGGGTGAGGCTTTATAAAAGGTACTTCCTTAAATTCAGATCTACCCCTTTATCTAGACTTGGTAGTTTCACCAAATTGTAATTTTCATTAACCCTTCCCAAATATAATGTGTGAAAAATTATCATTCGAAAGGTAATATCTAAATTTCATAATTAATAGGACCGTTAAAATATATTTCGGAGTAAATATACAGTATTTTTTATTTAACCTAAACTAAAAGGGCTAATTATAATTATTCAAATATGCGAAACAGCAATTAAGATGGTGAGTTAAGTTTGATGGAATGCTAAGGTGGGAAGTCTGTAATAGTCTTTAGAATTTATGGATCCCACAACTGTTTGCAAATGACTGGCGTGAATTATATGATGATTTTTTTTATTTCCATTGAATTTCTATTGTGGAAATTGTGGCATTCAATAATAAAGAAAATATAACTACTTCCTCAATCACTAAATCTTCAAGAGGTTATTAAGTACTAAAGCTAACATTGCATTTGATCCTTATATAGTTTCATAAAATAGTTCTATGGAAAGCATTTTCCCTTAAAGGAATCTAAAAGATGCTAATTTAAAAGAGATCTCAAGCTTATTAGGGACAAATTTCACTTATAATAATTAACAACAAGCGGGCTCAGTTAATCAAATGCACATTCATGCAATTTAGCCGTTGATGTTCGCTTGGGTGTTTTAAAGTCGATTTTTAATTCAAGGCAATCCCCTTAATAAGCTAATTCGTCCATGACTCACCTTTCATAAAGAAACAAGCATATGTTATGTATATATATGGTTTATGGTTAATAACGTAATTATCTGCATTGCAGTGCAATAAACACTTCCATTGTTATTTACGGATAACGAGAACTGGAAAAGGATCATGAAAGCGCGCGCGGGTATTTAGAGTCCCACTTTATTTGATTTCCAGAAGCACCGAAATTTCAACTCTCTCTCATATGAAGATAAGTGAGCACTTATTCTCCTGTTACTCAACATGCGCCAATCGACTTCCAGTTTAGAGTAAAGTTGGTTGGTTGTTTGTTTGTAGGCTTTGAATTTTTCCGTACTTTATAAAATAAATATGAGTCGGAAGTTATCCAATGTTACGTAGATGCGAAGTGGTAAGATGTGCTGTTATTAAAAATATGGAAGGAAGACAAAATAAAATAGTAGATTTCGATGCATTAAAGATTTTCATTGTGCTTTTGATATTGGGTAGATAGTTGTCGGATTTTATGAAAAAAAAGTATTTTGATTCATTTTCATTAAAGAAATCCATGTAATTTTACGTTTGTAGCTACTCAACCAGTATCGTCCCAGCCACCCCTTCTTATGTGCAAATAGATCAAGGAGACATGACCAACCATGGAACAAAAAATTCACTACTATCACAAAATAATCTCATTTGTGGATCTTGAAGTCAAACAAAGATGATTAAATCTATAAACATTACAAATTAGAGTTTTTCCCTTGTGATAAAAGAATCGATCCAAATTAACTCGTGTTGCTCTGATTTTTCTTTTCCAGAAAATATTTGAGGCATACTTCTTCAATGCATCGTAAATGGTCGAAGTCGATAATGTAAGTGCGGGTTTTCCATCACTGTGTTAGAATTAATTTAGAATGGTTGGAATTTATCACCACTGCTAACCTCACAAGTAAGACAAGTGACGAGATCTAAGTTAAGATTTTTTCCAAATTAGTCACTCCAATCTTTTTGCCTGATTCCTTACAAGGCAAGAGCAGGAGATTAGTCTAAATGAGCTATTTATTTATTGATCTAGAGCTGAGTTATTTGTGAGGAGCAGATAAATATGGTGAGTTTATGGTTGCCTTAGAGCGTTTACACGGTATTAGGTCACACCAAATCCTAATGAGTTACGTGTAAGAGACAAGGAGATCGATTAATTAAATCAGAATATATAACACATATGAGAATCGGGAGGTGGAAAAGTCTGCAGCCCTTAGTTGGTGAATTATAGAATAGTCCTAAATTCAGCGCATTTGAATGTGATCCATTGTCTTCAATTAAATTAATTTATTAATTAAAAAGCTGCACAGCAACATCGACTCAACTAAGGCGCGGAATTTGGACTTGAAATGATATTCAGCTCATCCTAATTGCCACTTTTCATTGAAATATTCCTCTTGCAGCCGGAGGAAAAATTGCATAAGTTCACACAATAAAGGGAATACACCTTCTTTATGGTACGAAGTTACGTTGGATTCTACTGATACCATGCTCAGAAGTAACAATTTCCTTAAAAAGGAAGTTATAACTTTTTTATACTTGCATCCTCGTATTAATCAGGTCTGCATACAGTGAAGAAAGAGGAGGATCATTCAGTTTCAATTTCGCAACAGATCACTTTCGTCGTTCTCCCTATCAATTGCTGCCTTAAATCCCCCTCCTCAAAGTGACTAACAATTTCAAACTCAGTTAATTTTGTAGACCCCAGGAAAGTTTACCTGCCTTGCTTGAATGCAGCTATATCACATTTGAACAAGATATCCTCAATCCTTTAAGATAAAAGCTTAACTTTTCCCATTAATAAGCAATGAATTGTATTCCAGTTGAGACATTCACTCTAACACAAGGTGTCCTCTAAGTCTTTGGACTGTGGAAAGAGAAGTTGCTGCAAGTAGCGTCGTCTATTTGTCAACAATCTCTACACTGGTTTCGAACGAGTTGGTCTGATCCAGCGCGTCCACTTAGATTAGTGAATAGGGGGGTGCACATGGGTTTTCCCCATTTCATCGATCAGTATTTGATAAGAAACTTGGTTGCGAGAGTAGCTAGAAATCTCGCCGCGTTAACTTAACTAACTTGAAAATGTGAAAAAATGCGAAATCCTTCCTCCACTAAAACCAGCGGAGACAACTATATAGGGTCTAAATAAAAAGCGAAGAATTCTGAAATTTAATTTTACTAGTAGAGGCGAACTTTTATGTGAATAGTCGTGTAGAAGTAGATTATTTGAGTATAATTCCTCAAAATATCTCCATTTAGACGACAACTGAGACTGTAAATATGGTCAGAACAAATATTTTACACAAAGACTTGCATTAATTCTTGCACCAACTTAGCAGTATTTACGATCTTCACTCTTAAGTGAAGTAGGACATATAA
>UZAE01013973.1:0-11103 GCA_900617975.1 Rodentolepis nana | reverse complement strand
GGGGGAGAGTGAGTAAACGTTTTTGTACTCCAGAGTTAGGATTACTCTGGTTGATGAAGAGGAGGCATGGGAAAGGTGGAGAAAATTCGTTAAATTATGCAGGGCGTTAGCATCAAAGTCGTGCATAATACATCATTAACCCTTTAACGCCCTGCGGGACTGTACAGTCCTCTTTCAATATAAACTCCATTAGTACTAGACTCGTAATAGAAGGTGCGCTATTGCCATTTGAAGCATATTCTCGATATGTCAGTAGCCATCGCCTGACAACACCACCAAAACTCATCACGTCAGTGGCATCAGTCTGCTGCTATGAGACACGCGTGAGTGCGTTTGGGGGCATTTTTGTCAACAAAAAATAATTCGGGCGTTAAAGGATTACTAAGCGAGATACTTAACGGTAATTGATACTATTATTGCTATAGACTTAATTTCAAAAATTGGAAGTATGAGTAGTCAGTGATCCTTCCTCTGGATGACAGCAAGAAGCTGTCCACGATGATGTTCAGCGCCTATGCCCTCTCCATTTCATTTCTTTCCTCTTTTTTTTACTTCCAAGGCAAATTAGAGTTTTGAAATAGCAGTGGTAAGATATCGATGTAAATTTAGGCCAAGGTCAATACTGCTGTGTTCACTCAGAGTGAATACTAACCAAAGTAGATATAGTTGGTATTAGAGATGTGTGTTTTCTGTGACTCATATCGACTTAAGTGCAGAAGTTTGGAGTAGAACGCAATTAGAGATGTGAAAATTCTCCTCTTGCCAAAGGGGATAAGCGAAGCTAGAAGTTAACTTTCAAATAGTAAATGAAACATTTACAAACCCATATTTATTTAAATCCAAATCGTTATTTGATGCAAACAATAAATGAGCATTTTTCGATCACATGATTTAAATATTTATCTATTTATTTCAAATGACAGGCGTTATGATAGGTATCATTAGCCCTCTAGTTGACTTCGGGCTTCACAGAAAGGAAGATGAACATCAAAGTGGCAAAAGTCGAGAGGGGGACAGAACAATGTTTCACAGATGTAAAAGAGATAGACAGACAGACACAAAGGTAGAGTAAAGGTAAGGTAAGATGAGTACTGTGGAATTATTCAAATATGAAATGCAGTGGGGTCATGGTAGTTTGAAGTCAGAAGTCAACTGCCGGTTAATAGACTTTTTGCCGTATGAGTATACGTTGTCCAGGGTGCACCACGTGGAGGTAAGTCTATCGCACACCCCATGATTTGAATATAAGTGATTTCTTCTGACCTGCTTCCACAATCTTACGACAGGAGACTTCTCACTGTGATTGTCCAATTGTAAATTAATATTCCGCCCACTGAAGTGGTTTCCCTATTAGCAGAACAAATCGTTTGGAGTTGTAATATGAAGACACAAAATTAGCCCCCGATAGAAGGTAAACCACTATTTTTAAAAATACATTGATAGGGGATTATTGAGAGAGCTATTCCCCTTTTTTATCTATGGGTTTTACAAAGCTTTAGTGAGCGTAATTGGTAAAGTTAGTTTTGGGGATCTACTGTTTTGAATACGCGAAATTACAACTTTGAGCTAATTTATCCGCATTTCTTTTTCAAAAGAACCTTCCAGACAATTTGGAGCGAATTCACGAGGTTATCTTTGATCCTGCCTTAATCGATCAATATTAAGGAAATTAGCCCCCATTAATTTCTTTGGCATAAAACAGGAGGGGGAAATGATCACTGTCAAGCTCTTTGTCAAATCGATTGTTATTGACTTTTTTCTGACATTCTTGGGATCAATTGATTGCCTAGCAAATCCTTCATTAAAAATTCCATTTGTTGACTAAAAAATTACATCAACGTAAAATTTGTTCATAATGAGTAGGAAAGCCTTTCACTTTCTATCTAAATAACTCAAGCTACCACAAGGACATAAACGCGACTACATGCGATTTAGAGATTATAGATTAGCTCCGAAATTCCATACCCGACTGCCATTACTAAAATCCATGTTAGCAGTTTTCCAATGAAATAAAAATATTTATATCAAATGGCAGGCTTTATGATGGTTATCATTAGCCCTTTAGTTGACTTCAGGGTTCACAGAGGGAGAGGAACATCAAAGTGAAAAAGTCGAGAGGGAGGAGGGGGGGGGGAACAGAAGAGTGTTTCAAAGATGTAAAAGAGACAGATACAAAGGTAGATGAAAGGTGAGGTGAATACTGTGACAGTGGTTGAATATGACATATAGTCATGGTAGTTTGAATTCAGAAGTCAAATGCCGGTCTATAGACTTTTTGCCGCATGAGAATACGTTGCCCAGGGTGCACCATGTGAAGGTAAGTCTATCGCACACCCCATGAAATAAAAATAAAGGCTCCAATAAAAAAGAACTCGATCAAGAAATCAAGGTGTTCGGAAAAGGGAAGTATCAAGTCAGCAAACAAAAAGCAATTTAAAGTGGTAGAATTTGGAACCTATTAAACACTACATATTCTAGTCAATAGAAGAACATTTTGATACCACGATTTCATATGATATCGGATCAATCTCCTCGTCACGTGCTTATTAGACCAATGATTCAGGGATCGTGAGAGTGACTGTTAATTGATATATGTCGGCTGCGCCCGGGAGATCCAACGCGGACAAATTCCCCCTTTTGCAGAAACATTTAAAATACATTTGCGAATTAAGAAATCGAGACATCATTCTCTAAGAGGGAGTTGACGTCTACATCTCCTCAGCCTTCTCGCCACATACCAGTGTTAAATTGTCAATTGGTTGTTTTGTCTAATTCTACTTTAATCTCAGGTGATGAGCTTGCTGACACACTTGCTAAGAAGGAGACAACGATTTTGCTATGCATGGACCCCCCGATGTCTTTCCACACAATGAAGACCTTAATTAGGAGAGAATTACATGTCTCTTTCCACACAATGAAGACCTTAATTAGGAGAGAATTCAATGTGCAACGAACTTAAAGCTCGAGAAAGGAGAAACAGTGGACAGTGGCACTCTCCGATATAGCCCCAAAGGAGAAACAGTGGACAGTGGCACTCTCCGACATACCCGGCTGTCCAAGAAGGGAAGCCGTTGCTGAGTTTAGACTACGCACCATACACGATTGCCTGGCAAAACGCTTTCACAGATTGGAGAAGATCCACTTGATTCGGTGTCCAGCCCTAAAGACAACGACGGAAACCCAGAGATACTGAGAAGCAAGAAGACAGTTAATGAACTGATATATATGTCCCCCCCCCCCCACCCATGGTGGAAGCTGAAGTCAAAGTTTAAGTGCTAGTGATAAATATCATAAAGCCTGCCGTTTGAACTAATAATAACTTTAATCTCAGGTGATACGGGGGAAAGTTCGTGGAGGCTCAAGATGTTCGAAGCTTTTTCCATATGGCAAGAGTTCCATTATCACACAATTAGAAGGCGCTGAACAGTAGTCATCATCATCATTACCATCTTCATCATCGGAGTGTGTTGGTTATAAGTGTTGGCCCTTGTCTGACGCATAAATGACTGTACACACAATATGCGCATGGCTAATAGCAACAGCTGTTGATTTGTAGTCATAAACTCATCACGACATGTTATAACACACGCTTCCAACACACGTGCACATCACCGCTTACTCCGTTAAAATGCGCGGGGAGGAACAGTTTGACAAAAAATTGAGAAGGGGGGGGAGGGTATGTGGAGGGTTAACAAAAGGCGCGTCGTAGCGCTTACTGGAGGATGTGGGCGTTTAGGTGCGTATGAGAGAGAGGTGGAGAAACGGAGACTGCGCTACGCTTGCATTGCATGTTTTGACACGACGAATGCCACTGTACAACCACTCGAAAGAAAGACAGAAGATGCAACATTTTACTACCGCACCTGTTGACAAGCGTGACAATGAGTTGAAGTTAAATTATTCAACGCCGTCTCGCACCAATGGCAATAGGTAATGATAGTGAAAATAAAGGTTACATTCGAAAAGTTCAGGAAACAAAGCTCTTGTCCTTCGGCGACTTGGCGCCCGACCATGGGAGTGGAGAGAAGGAGATGCATGGAAGCAAAGCAAAATTAAACTTCCAATAGACCAATTAGAAATTCGACATTATCTGGAAGTTCCAAACTCTAAAACTCTTCACTGATTGTGTTCTTTTCTTATGGTGGAAAGTGGCAAAGTAAAGACTGAGATGTACATTTGTGCGCCTAATAGCTTTTCGTGTTGGAACTTTTTAAGATTTTCCATTGCATTCTCCAGCTAGTCCACTAGAGTTTCCTGCATTTAATGGGAATACAAAGAATACAATATGTTATGATGGAAGATCATCTGAACCCGAATAGTAGCCCAATACGAGACGAAGAGAGAGAGAGAGATAGGGAGTGAGGGAGTGAGGGAGGGGGGGGGGGGGGGGGGGGGGGGGGGGGGAGGAGGAGGAATTCGATGGAGTGAAATATATCAGAGGAGAGTTACGATTTTTACAGGTTGTTTGATTCAGATGGATATTATTTAACATAGTAAAGCCGATTATTTATTTATTTCAAATGGCGGGCTTTATGATATTTATCATTAGCTCCTCGGGCTTCACAGAGAGGAGGAGGAGGAACATCAAAGTGAGAAAAAGTGGAGAGGGTGGACAGAAGAGTGATTCAAAGATGTAAAAAAGGCAAGCAGACACAAAGACAGATAAAAGCTAGGATATGTACGGTGGAAGTGATCGAATAAGACATACAGTGGGGGTCATGGTAGTTCGAAGTCAGAAGTCGACTGCGGTTTATGGACTTTTTTTTGCCGCATGAGAATACGTTGCCCGGGATGCGCCACATGGAGGTAGATCTATCGCACACCCCGCAAAGCCCATTATAATTTTCACGAAATTTCTATCAAATGGCAGGTCTTTTGGTAGTTATTATTGGCTCTTTAGTTGACTCCGGGATTCAAAGAGAGGAAGAACATCAAAGTCAAAAAAGTCGAGAGGAAGGGAGAACAGAAGAGTGGTTCACAGATGTAAATGAGAGACAGACACAAAGGTAGAGATAAAGATAAGATGAATACTATGGAATGTGACATACAGTAGGGTCATGGTATTTTGGAGTCAGAAGTCCAATAGTTTAGAAGAAGGTAGTGGAAACAAATCAAAGTCGTATTAGGAGTCTAATGGGGGGAGAGAGAGATATGCTAAGACCACTTGGACCAAGTCCTTATTCAAGGAATGGATTTTAGAAACTCGATTGTCCCTACGTTCGCATTTAACACCATTTGACTTACGAGATTTACATGTTAACTCGTTTGTCATGTTAACATGAGACACATTTGAAAATCTGTCTTCGACAATTGCCTACACAAACCCCCCTCGTTTGTCAAGATCTCCTGACTATACATATCAGTCTGGGAGTAGGATTTTTCATTTTGAGACAATAGCATCACAATTTCTGACAGGCCCCATGATCATGCGTGTTCAGTGTATTAACTAACCACCACATCGATGTCCAATTTCGACGGAGCAAACTACAATGTGTGATATATTCATCTTCGAAGGGTCCAATAGGACCCCTTAGAGGACTCCTGCGGTGGCTAGACGGCTAGACAGTAATTGTAAGGGTAGGCGCTGTTGATCATATCGAAGTTGCAATGAATATCTGAGAGGGAGAGAGACGTCTGCTTAAGTGCAAATGAGATTAGTGATTTACCTTAAATCTGCACAAATTTACCACACCGAATTAGACAGAGGTAGGCAGAGGAAACCATGTTAGCACCCATTTGGAGACGTAGGGTGAATTTAATACATTTAAAATTTCCACAAAAGTTGTTAAAGTTACTATCTTTTCAACCCCTCCTCAAATAGATTACTATGGCAGTAGGTACAAACCCACTCTAACAAATCTTAGAAACCGAATTTATAGGGTTTAAAAAATCATTACTTGAATGGTTAAGCCAATAAAAAGTAGGAACATTTTAAGTATAAAATAATTAACCAATCAAATCAAGCGTGAATGGCAATTTGAGTTCGCGAATACCCAATTGACAGTTGGGTTTAAAATTTAGGTTCTGTGGTTAAAAGTAAGCCAATTCCAGAGCAGTTTGAGTGGTTTAATACACTCACATGTCTGATCAGGATTAAAATGGCTCAGCTGAAAGCGAATGCGTTGGGTAAGAAGATCCAACCCATGGAAGAATGAGTTCATTGCATCAGTCTCACCTCCTTATGTCAAAAAGTCAGATAGCTTTCTCCGAAGCGTTGTCATCATTCTAACTTTTCAACAAGTGTAGTTCGGATGAACCCAGCAACGTTTTCGCGTATTGCCGCCATTTTTTGGTAAAATATCGTAGATGAGCAACATAGAAAAATGGTCAGTTCCGGTAAATGACTAATTAAGAACTTTTAATCGATTTCTCAGCTTTATTAGAAGGGTTAAAACATTTTCAGTCAAAATCAACTCGAACTAATGGCAAAAAATGCCCCTAACAATTAGTTGCTAATTGTGGTTATTGTCCCAACTCCCGTGCTCATCAACCTAGTTAATCGACACCTAACATTAAAAATGATATTTTTCAAAAAAAAACTTTTTTCCACTTGAAATTGAAAATGAAGATGTTTTTTAGGGGGCTTATTTTTGATAAGTTCTCGGTGAAATGAAACTCCCGTGTTTAGATAGCATATGAATTAAAAAAAACAAAAAAACACTAAAACGTGTTTAGAGAAGTGGCAGTTGCGTTCCTTACAATTCTATCACATTAAACGAATACTTCGAAGTTTGTTCTTTAACTCATTAACTCCAGAATTATTTTTTTTGAAAAAAACGCAACTAACCGCACTCACGCTGGTATCACAGATGACTGATGGCGCTGATGTGATGAGTTTTGGTGGTGTTGTCAGGCGAAGGCTATAGAGACGTATTGAACATGTTTCAAATGGCAATAGCGCCTTCTGTTACGAGTCTAGTACCACTGAAGCTTATTTGACAGGAGGAACGTAGGGTCATAAGGATGTTAGATGGTTAAAATACCTCGTTATTAGGGAAACACCAACATTATCCTTTCCATGTAATGTCATAGTTATATGCGTTTCAAAAAAAGTTGAGGGCAAAGTGTGGAAAAATAATGAGAAATTCTATAAAAAGACCAATTTAAGTAAAAACAGCTTATCTCTACACGTTAACTGCAGGAATTGACTTTCATCAGCATGTGCTTTAATTTTGAAACCTATCAGCTAATTAAGTTGAATTTTATTCAATTGATTTCTTGTTTCGACTTAAGACCTTTCGATTATATAAAGATATAAAGTTCAGCTTTTTACCAAATTTCCCTTTGAATTCCCAAATGTAAAATAAGTGTATAATATCTTCACAAGGAACTAGTATGCAACTAGTACAGTCAACCAAAGAAAACTAGTTTCCCTGTAGTCATATCAAGACTTTCATCAAATGGCGGCTTTAACGCAATCAAGTTGGATGAAGGTGACACAGCTTTTCGACAAATGCATTGGCTAAGCCGTCTCTCTATACGTGTACAATTGCAATTTCCACCAAACCTCCCTTTGCCCTTCCAATTGCTCTAAATAGAAGAATAGTCTATTATGTAGGTATTGAGACTACCAGGCCAAAGTCAAGCTTTATGACAAGTCCACATTAGATAAGCCACACACGCACATACGTCTGGGCTGCTTGTTTTGGAACCTGGTCATCTGGCTTATCATAAAACTTTGGGCGAACAGAGAGGTGAAAAGATGCGTCATCTAATCATGCTGATGAATGTGGAGAAGATGTGTATAAGAACCACACCCAAAGGCGCGCACATTCGTCCAATCGCTCAGCTGTGTATGTCAGCGGCTCCCCGGGCCCAAGAAGCCTAATAGCTTATACCATCTCCCCTCATTCGCTAACGTTGTGAATAGGAGGGAAGTATAAGTTGAGTCACGGTCTGGCTAAGCGGCCTCCGTTTTCACTCTACAATGAAAAGACCAGCCTACTTTCAAGCGTTAAATTACAACCATGTGCATTGGTTCTCAAGACTGAGTCAATAGCAGTAATCTTCAAATGTATACTTGAGGAAAAGGGAATCACGATTCTTTTAATTATGCATTCCTTAAAGAATCTAATTGCTCACACAGAACTTAGCGCTATGAGGCAGGTTTGGAAAACTCTCCCTACCAAAATTAATAGTCCCTCGAAACGGCTAACATAATGAGACAGTTTTCCTACAATTAGAAGATCAGCATTTGAGTTGGATCCAAGGCAAACAGAATGAAGTTGAAAAAGAAGAAGAAATTAGAAAGGAAGTGGGGGTGGGGGGGGGGAGCATGTCAATATTGATCTTGTGGAATCCGGTTTGGGATAAAAGGATGAATTAAAGTGCGATTGCTAGGGAGAGGGGGGGGGGGCGCACCATAAAAGTTGTAAACTTATAATTAGAAAAAAACAAATTTGCGAATTTAATAGATAGAACACCGGATACCCCTGCTTTAGTCGTTATCCATTAGAAGAGGTTTTTATCCAGTAAGAATTTTGGCTGGATGGAAATTACTCAGTGGCCTCTCCTAAGAGTAACCGTCATTTAGCTACCGGATGGTCAAATCGCTGAAATCTTTCAAAAAATATCGATTTCAATAGCGTTGGATATGGATTTGCGGACCTCCATATTGACCACTAAGCTAATATTTGATACGGATGGTTCAAAACTCCGACGCATCAACTAAGATATTGTTATTTACGTGGAGATGATTCTGTATTCGTGAGGCGGCAAACTTTTTGCCTCTACCCCTTCCTTCCCGATTGCTCTCATGTTTTGGGAAAATATTTGGGAGTGGTATTATTTTTGTTTATTTAAAATAAATGAGTCATCGAGGGTTTCTGTCCTATGCCAGGGTGGAACAAAAAAAGTAAACAAATAAGGTAATAACTAATGGCTGAATCTTTTGAGCAATTCAGATAGGTGATAAAATCTAAATGTTAAAAAAAAACAATAATTAACCCCTTACACTTTTAGAACGTGAGAGTTTCACGATTTCTATACTGTTATTATCATGAAGTTGTTGAAATGGAGGCTTTAATGCCGTGGTTTTACCAAATAAGTTGAGGCATATTTGTGTGGAACACAAAGCTAACTTGGTTGAACTAAGCTAAGATATTACATTAATTACTGTCATTTTACATGTTATATGTGCCATCAAAAATCATTAGGGTTGAACTGAAAATGACATTTTGAAGTAATGCCGCACTCAAAAGGCGCAAGGAAATAGCGGTTTACACACAGCGCAATGGGAGAAAATCGATTGAGAGAACAAAGAACAAGGCATAGTTCGATTTAAGACTCCAAATATCACTGCTACTTATCAGCTTGAAAAAATATAAAATATCTTATCACTAAATAGATCGAGAAATTAAGTTATAATCATTCAATTCAATCTATTTGAAATCGATATAGCAATTTCACGGAAGCGCACATGATTAGAATTTTTCCAATTGAACATAATTCAAGTGTGGCGGGGGGGGGGGTTGATTGTCGTTAAAAGAAATGTTCGTCTTATTTGTTTCCTCAATCGATTCCTTGGATCTCACATTCGATAATCGAACAAGGCATGAAAACCTAGCCATCCCAATTATCCAATCAATTAAAGCCCAAATTAAGTCGATTAAATGACTGCAGATTTAGTGTCAAGAGGGAGGCAACTGTCTCGTCTTAATATGGAGATTGATTGCCGTAGCATTTAATTAGTCCAACTCTCTCTCTCCCTCTCTCTGTGCGTGTATTGGCCCCAAATTAATCAAAATCCACTGTCTTTGCATGAAAAATAGCAACCTAGATCACTAATTAAGATCTATTACTTCTGATTAACTGTTACACTTTACCGTGTGAAAGATTTGAAAGTTTACTGATTTTGGAAAGTATAAACACCATGAAGGGAGAAGAACTTCGTGCTAAGACCTCCAGGAATTTGAAAGTTCAAGAGGGATTAAGGGGAACCATCAGGAACAGGATCATGTGATAGTATCGCACGTCCAAAAGTGGATTTTTTGCGTGTAAAGATGCATACCAAACTCTGTTGAAAGATTAGGTAGTATTTCGACCGAAATCAGACAATTGATTTCCGGCACTTTTAGCCACATCTGTTCAGTCATGAGCTTCAATGGAATCATTAAAAAATGCGAAAATAATTATGAATCAATTCTCTATACTGTCCAATCACTAATTGTCCGACTTTGAGAATTCTATGCGTACTCATTTTTTAGCCAATACTTAAGTAGACAAAATAACAATTAGTTGTAAATTCTAAAACATTAAAAAACTTCATTTTACCTCATAGGATAGTATTAAAATGTCAAGCACGATTTCCCATAAACTTAATTGGTAAAAATGTGGGAGGGAAAAGGAGGATTTGGTAGGTAGAATTTGACATTTTTTAGCGGATCTTGGACAAAGGATTGATATTCATCATACTTCAGTATTGAAGAAACGCAGGTCACTGCAGTAGGGATAGATATCCACCACTTTAGGAAGATAAGGAAGGGAGCGTCAATCGATATTCGCATGATTGAAGACATCGATAAATTGACGATTTATTTGTTTCAGATGTTTTCCGTTCAAGTGTTACCTCCGTACCTTTGACGAAAGGAAGAAAAGGTGAGGTGATCGACGGGGAAGGTGGCTGAAGACGGTGAGTGGGGCTTCTTTTTGATAAGAGTTAATAAAGATCGAGATTAACTCATATAGTGCGATTTGAAATGGACATCAGTAGACGGTTGAGAAAATACGAACGAATTGACGTCGAAAAACCCTCAACTCATGAAGGAGCTATCCTTTCATTGCTCTTAATCTTCTCTTCGTTTTAGAATCTTGTTCGGCTATTTGCTATTACCAATTAATGCATATGTGTCAATTACTCAGTAATTAACAATAATAAACCAAAAATTAGGTTAGCTACAACAATCATTGATGAAATGCTTATTTTTCGCACGTTTTGTGGTTGTCTAGCCAACATAAGTTTAACGCTAACTCTAGCCTATAATTCACCCTTTTATCAACTCAGAAAACTCGGCGCTTTCAAGTAAGTTGAAGTGGGCCCCTATTACTGTGGTCGGTGGTGAGTTGTTGAGTGAATTCAAAGCATATTAACAACCCCCCCCCCCC
>UZAE01013971.1:0-10521 GCA_900617975.1 Rodentolepis nana | reverse complement strand
GGGTGGGAGGGGACGACTGCAGATAGGCTCAACTGCAACCGCATTCTTGAACAATGATATTATGAAGTGTGTCCATTTTAAGCTCATTTTTTAAATCCAAGTATAACACGCTAAGACTCGCCATCTTGATGGGATGACAACAGGAGAGCATAGCGCCCCGCTGTACCTCCGATAGACGATCGTATTTCAAGTTCCGATAGATTTGCATCATCTCTGAATGCGATGTCTTCTTCAAACTATTCGCTAGGAGGGTGGGGTGGGGGGAGGGGTTGAAGAAAAGAAATCAAAGCATTTATTGGGTTACTTGGAGAGAAAATAAAGTCATTAACAATGGGAGGAATTATTCCTCCACTTGGATAATATTAATCATTCAAACCCCTATATGATCGCATTCCAAAAGAATGCAGACATGTAGTGGAAGGTATAAATAAGTGTTCACATTAGTCGGGACTGGAATTGAGTATTTTTGGGATGAACACCGCTTTTCGATCTACCCCCACAGTTAAAGGGTGGGGGGAGGGGGGCTGGAAGTGTTTTCCAAGTCGGTGCATATCGCTATTTAGAGCAGCATAAAAGGTCCCCTATTTTGTTTACCGGTTCTCTTGTTAAGGCTACTACACTTTCACATCACATAATTAACTGTGTGTAATAATAACAATAATAATAAAAATCCACACTATTACCCCCTTGGGGGTGGGGTGGGGAGGGGGGGGGGTCTGAAAGGCGCGGGCCGACTTAATCACTGATAATTGAAACCCGGTTGTTCGTACGTGTTTACTCGCAGTACAATCTCATTTATCACTTAACAAAATTCCTTCATCGACTTTGTCCCATCTCACTGACAAATTAATATTCCCCCCCCCCCCTCCCCTAATTTGCGATTAAACAAATATATATTCTATTGAAATTAGCCGCCTTTTTTTATTCCTACTTTGTCCTTCACAAATAATTGTTGTTGTTTATTTTTTTTTTTAATTTGGGACTTTAATAGGATACTAGAGGTACTCCCTAAAAAAATTCAAATCAAATATACAAAATATTTAATTGAAAAAAAAACAATATTTTATTTTATTTCTTATCTTTTTTACACACCACCGATTTTCAGTGTGTGTGTGTGTGGGGGGGGGGACTTTATTATTATTTAACTTCTTGAAATTCAACTTTCTTCCATTTGAATTGTTACTCCCGCCTCCGGAATAGTCCCACCCCCCTCCCCTCCCCTCCCCTTCACCTCCCCTCGGCACTATTGTTTATCAAGCGCCTATTGTGATTTGATTCTCAGACTATTCACCCCCCACCCACTCAACTTAAATAGGATTAAGTTTTGAGCTAAATCATGGAGGTATTTCGAGGCAAACAACAAATAGCTTACATTGACATGAGCCATGACAGTAATTGGGAATCACGGACTTGGGATGAATGATCCACGTATTCCATTCCACATCGGCAAAGTCCAAAGTGAATGGTTGAGTGCAGCAGCTGAATTTAATACCGTTCGTGCTGCAAGGATTCTCGACGGTCAATTCATTTTTCGCATCCACCTTCCTTCGGGTTCGTTTGACAACATTACGATGCCGAATTTCGAGAATTCCCTAGAGGAAAGAGAGAGAGAGGGGGGTGGGGGTGGGGAACACAGTTTGATTATGAATTTTTGGTAGAGAAAGATGGGTCACTGTTGAGATGTTGGCGACATACCTTATCAACTTCCACGGGATCTATTCGACTGTCACACTTTGGGCATATGACAATTATAGATCGAATTAGCTTCCGCAGCATCGGCATGCGATGTCTGTGAGACAGCCATTGGGAGAAAGCCCCGCTAATGTCGAAAGTAACTTGGACTGCGCCTTTACCATGCGAAACGTAGGTTTCAGCTAATCGCCCTTCTCGAATACGCAAAGAACCGCTTCTCTGGTGATGCGCAAAAGAGTCATAGGAACCCCGAATTACCGCGGGTGCCGGAAGACTAGTATAACCGGTGGGAGTTTGATCAAACATCCAAGATAAGTTGCTGTACTGTTTCAGAAGATCGGGACCAACAGCAGCACTTATTAATTCATCTTCATCCTCCTGTGTGAGGAAGACTTCCCATACTTCAAGCCTTTGTCCTTTTAGCAATGGATTTCTTGTCTATTAAAAAGAAGTGAAAGCATTCAATAAACGAGAAGACTGAATGCAGATTTAAAGGCATTTAAAGAAAGCTCACTTCAAATTGAAGAAGAGCCGATTGAATTCTCGCGGGACCGATATCATCGGCCATGCTGATTCCAAACGTAGCCGAAGAGACCTTGGGTAATTTCCAATGTACTAAAAGTGAAAAGAAAGGTATTGGATACATCCATTTCGAGGAGAAGTTGGAGGTTGGGGGGTGGGGGTGAGGTGGGGTAGGGTGGGGTGGGGTGGCGGAGGTGGACTGATGTGTCTGTGATGGATAAATTCGAAGAAATCGTTAGCGCCGCCCGCCCGCCCCCTTCCCTCCTATGGCTCTAGCCAGCTGTCTCCCCAAAGCAGTACGTTTTCTCTCTTGGCAACAGTGAGTTGGAAGATGTGGAACACTTGCTGTGCCTACTGCTAATTTCAAACCAGAAAGGCTGCTACGTCACCTCACTTTCTCCAAAAATGGGAACACAGCTCCTCAAACGTATACACAGCACACACACACACACAGGCAATGATGCCTTCTCTGTATTAGTCAGTCATAGAGGTGTTGTGCACTGCAACGACTTCGACAACCTTTGAATTTTAGATAAGGTAGACAAACTGATAGATAGCGTGCACACATCTAGGTACCCTCTCTCTCTCTCTCTTGAAAACCCAACCACCCTCTCAGTTTGCCCAGAAAGCCCACATTATTACCTACCACAGTCTTTGACTGACAGGCGGTGTGGTGTGGTATGGTTACTTTTGAGTAATCGAATTACTTAATAAGCGTATGTTGGGACTTACAGTGTTTGAGTAGAATGAGAGTTTCTCGTTCATCGGTTCTATCTGGAGGGGGTTCAGCAATGACTTCCTCCGATCGTAGTTGGGATATAATTCGATTTCTTAAGGCCATAGGGAGAGATTCCATGACACCTTCCGAGTTAGTCCGATTGGCAAAACCACCATGAAAAGCGAATGGAGGAGGCTCGGACATATGCAAGCGTTGAAGGATAGTCCGCTTAAACTTCTCAATGTTGATTTGCCTCTCGAATTCCTGTTGTTCAGCTAATCGAATAGCTTCCCTCTGCTCCTCTTCCTCCTGCCTCTGTCTTTGCCTGGCGTCTTGAATGATGTCATCAGTTGGAGGTTGATCCATCATCCACGGTTCCGGATCTGATTCTGTCTCTATTCCACGCGACTGTCTGTAGAGACTTTGAGTAGGAGTACAGCTCGCAAATGCAACACAACACAGTAATGTAAGGAGATAATACGACCTCATTTGGAATTGTGGATAAGCGAGTAACATGCCGAGGCAGTATTGATAGTAATGATGCGGAGACGAAGACTGAGGAATGCACACAAAATATAAATCAGCCACACGGATATCACTCGGTATTTTTGGAGATACCTATAACTAACTAACTAACTAACTATACGCTCCTGTTTGATTAAATAGTATATGAAATAAGTCGTTAGTGGCGCTTTTTATCTTAAGGACGTGTTTCGGGGGGAACGAATCGGAGCGGTCCAAATGAAACGGGGGGATAAGAGCAATAGCCTGTGGTGCGTGGGTGCTACCGCTAAAATACGCGCGTGCTAGCACTGTGCACCACGGGAACACTGCAGCATGCGCGAATGTTAGTGCGGAAGTGGTGGTGGTGGTGGTTGTGCTGTGTGGCCGCGCGCGGGCGATTAGGACTGTCCGAATGCGTGCCACGCGCGCGCGCACGTATGGAGACTTTCATAGCGAGCGAGCGAGAGAGCGAGTGTGTGAGGTAGTTGAAAATTTTTGACAAGTCTGTACTTTCGGCCACCTTTGTGGTGTGATTTTTTTTTTCATTAAATATACACACACACACAGAGAGAGAGAGAGAGAAGGAGGGCGAGAGGGAGAGAGAGAGAGATAGAGAGAGCTTCTGACACCGAAAATTTAACTGGTTAATGACCCTAAATGCTTGATTAATGACTCAAAATTCGCAGGTATGTGGAAGGCAGACATCTAGTCGAATATGTCCTTTTTTTATGAAAATGGCTTGAATAAAATATTTTCAATGGGTTTTTAGATGATAATAATAATAATAATAATAATAATTTTGCAATTGGAGACCTTTTTAATTACTTGAAGGAGGGGGGGTGTCCAACTTGGTTATAGAAATTTAAATCTTTGCTTTATCTTCCACCCAACTCAAACGCGAATGCAAATGACTTTTGGTTTACCACAACTCCGAAATTTAATCAAATTTCTGATAATCTTTTTAATTACCTAAAAGTTAATGGTGAAGATGCTCTTTTTTCTCTTTTCCACAATCTACTATTAGATCTCGTTAATTGGATATTCTTTTATTATTTGCTTCCACACCAAAGTGAATATTCAGGGGAAAGATGTTGAAAACAACGCCTTTTTTTTTCTACTGAATTCCAGATTCTTCCACAATTTCTACTTTGTATTTGTATATGACTTTCCATCAGGTCTACTTAACTCACATCGTTAATTTTCTCCCCTTAATAATTCACCTCATTTTAATTGAGCCTGAATATTTCATAGTTTTGTTTTTAAAAAATACAGTTTTGATAATAAAATTTATTATTTCTGGCAAATGAATTTCGAAATTCATCTGAAACGAGGATGCTAACATCGAGGCCATATTATCTTAATTAAATCCAATTCTTATCATTTGTGCATTTCATAAATCAATGCTGAATTTACCTTAAAATGTTTTAATTTATATGAGTGGATTTAAACCACTGCCATGTCTATGAAGCTTAAAATAATATATTTAGTATCAAAAAACGATCACTCAAAGAGAACTATCAAAGGTATTACCTTTCAAACGTCAAATTATTCTCAAATGCCCTATTGGTTGAAGAAAATTAAAATGTGGAGAAGGTTTTATGGGAGGAGGGGGGGAAGAGTTTTGACTTCCCAAACCACTATTTCTGCAACTTTATGTGTCCAATGCTTTGGAAATGATTGACTAACTTCAGCCAGAACATCCACGAGAATCATTTCATTTACTCATTAAAATTGAAAGAAGTGGTCTAAAAGGAATGGGAGGCGAATCAGACGGGAGGAGAATTGAGTGGAAACCGGATTTGACGAAATCAATTAGTCGAATTAGTCCCGCCAATTACAGCTACACTTTAAACGTCTGGTACAACAACGCCAGCAAAAAAAGATTAGTTGCAAACCTTTTCTTCATCTTGGCATCTCCTCAGACAAGGCAACGCCTATCAATAGAATTAATCTCTCGGGTTGAAAAAAGAACTCCATTCAGCCTTAATGCAATATTAGTGAAAGTCTAAACAACCAAGAGTCTACTGAAAAGGCCATTTAAAATCAATTAACTGGAGTATCGATTCATTTGTCTATTTTTTGGTTGCTATTTTAAATGTTAGTACGCCCAACACAACTAGAAGGTAAAAATTAAATAATTAATTAAGAGCGAGAGAGAGAGAGAGAAATTGAAAATACACAAACGTGAATTAATGCTAATTAATTGTGATTATTGTTTTAAATAAGTTTATTTTCCTGGCCACAATTAAGACAGTAAGTCGAGAGGAGAAAAAAGTAACCAAGTTGAAGACCGAATTCCATATTGGCGTTTTTTTGCCTTACCCTACAACGAGGGAAAAAAAATGCTGTTTGTTTTAGTGGGGTGTTTGTGACGGCGGTGGCTTAATTAGTATTTTTACACTTCGTCTTCCTCCTCCTCCTCCTCATGGAGAAGGGAGAAGGAGGTAGAGTTGGGGGCGCGGGGGGGGGGGGGGAGAAGGGGTTAAGTGTCAGTGAACAACTAGCTTCCAAACAGCCACACCTCCTTTTTCATCTATCAAACGACCGATGATTTCGCCTTTGTGGAATAGGAATGAGTGTGATGCAAACAAGCACAAATAAATGCATATTCTGTATACTTTCGAGAAAAATCATCTTCTCCACCCTTCTCTTCGTGGGAGCAAGAACATCAGTGTGGGGGTTGTATTTTTCGTGGATAAATTTAGTCCTTTTCTTCCTGTTCCCCAGCCCCTAGGGCGAAGAATTAATTCCATCATTAACTTTCATCAATATTAAGCCTCATAAAAACACCTTTGCTTTCTATGCCAACCTAAAGCCTCGAAACTTCCATTTCATGCTTCACCGCTTTATTTCTAGCTAAGCGAAATAGAGCTTTCAACTTCTTCGCAATCCGAGAGAACGATCGTACCTAGCAATTGAAATCCAAATCTTTCCAATTACCGCAATGACAAGTTATATTACTAAGTTATGTGCTCAAAATATTACTTGATAGTAACATTTTCGTTTGGCTGCCAAAATTCTATATTTAAATATTGAAAAATGCTACAATGAAATAGTGCAAGGAGGGTGACTAAAAATTGAGCAATCAAATGAACTTTCACTAACTTAACTTTGAAAACACCAAAATGTCCCATTTTTTCCACTTTTAAAGCTGCGTCAAATTTCACGAAATATGATGTTGGAAAATGCGAAATTTAACGTTTGAATCAAGAGTTCAATTGGAAAATTTGAATTCAACTTTCGGCAGAACGTTATTACCTCAAAATTGACGAATAGTCTACCAACCAGATTTAGATCAGTTAGTAATTTATACGTAGATGTTTAAAACTAAGCTGTCCTTGTTGTCTGTGTTATATCAAAAAATATGCGATATTAACAATTTTAGAAAAAAAATTGAAGTATCGATTTTACATGGAAGTAAATAAAATAAATAAAAAAGCAACAATACAACCACCAGCTAATGCCAAAAAACAATTTAAGGGAAGAGGTTTAAAGGTAATCTTGACCACACAATTTCATCAATATGATTAAGATGCCCTTGAAATCGCATAAGTGAGTCATCACTAAAACATTTGTGGGTCAAATCTAAAATTCGAAATTGCCAGGAAATTTTCAGTTGAGGTCTCACTCGGCTTCCTAGCACAATGGCGCTTCAATTTTAAAGATTATCATTTGTCTCTGTCATTGTTTAATAACCCACAACTCAAGTTTCATTCCAGAGAAGGTCAGACTACCCCTTCATACCTCCAAATTTTTAGGGAGCTTATTCAGATCACCATTGATCAACTTTATTGGTCACTCCATTAACTGGGCCATTAACTTCTCATCTGGCGTGGTTTAAAAGCATGTTAGTGGGATGCAATTAGCGCGCATTTGAACTGTACTCAAAAAGGCTTTGACAGAAAGACATTCTAGAGGCATTCAGAGGTGGTAGTAGTATCTCTTTTCGCCCGCATTACTAAGTTTGGGTGATAGGTCTAACATTTGGTTGTGTGTCAATGGATCTGTGGTTGTGACCCCTGCCTTGTCAAAAGGAGACACTGGTAATCAATTCCACACAAAGTTTCTTACCTCGGTCAGACACAAACGGTCAGTTAACTACATCGAGAAATAGGCACTATTGCGATATCTATGCTTGCTTTTTGAGTTTGTTAAATAACATTGAAATTCCCTTAAAGGAGATCATTTACTGATACGTGTTTTGAATATGGTAAAATCATACGCTGAACACTTTCCTGCCGTTATCATTATCATCATTATCAAATCGATTAATATTTAATTGCATGTAAATTGTCGCTACTAGGACGATACAACCACTGAATACACCTTTGATCTGTTTCTTATCACGTCTGGTAACGAATGAACCACTCTGAATTCAAATGATGTACTTCAAGATGGATAACAGTTTAAAGTAAATTGAAAGAACTGTTTTTGTGTTGTCTATTTGTTTGAAATTGAAAAAAGTAAAGTTAGGAATATTTGCCTATTTCAAAATTAAGCAATCAACAGGGAACTCATGTTTTAATACACTCTCTTCAATTTCTATTGGTCTAGTCGTCTCGCAGAAAGTGAGACAACTTTCTAAGTCACTAACTTCGGTTGGTGCAAAAGATCCGTTTTCTTTCCTTTAAAGCAATTTTTGTTCGACTTGAATTCGAAAAATGCACAAACCACTCACATTCATCTTATAGTTTCACGGCTTTCATTAGGCACAATCTCAGTGCATGCGCACCTCAGGCTTCTATAAGTTGGAATACCAGACGTTTGCCAATATGAACAGAGCACTTACGCACACTTCTACCTGATTCCCGTCCAACTGGATGGAGCTTTGCCGATACTTTGTCCTTGAAAGGACTTCAAATCTACTGAACTTTAATTCTTGCCATATTATGATGAAAGTTCCTATTGAAGTAAACCTCAAGTATAGAAAAAAATCAGGGCATTATTGAATTAAATAAATATCACTGGTTTGTAGGGATAATGTAGACGAAATTGAGATTTGTCGATTTCCGAAAGCAGATTTCATTGGTTAATACTTTTAACCCGATATTTATAAGATTTTCTTAATGAAATAAAAATGGTTGTTCAGTCTGTAACTGATATCAAATACAACCACTGAAACATGGTTTAAGTATTAAACTCATCTGATCAAACCGAATTTGATATGATTAGAACAGAGATATATTCTAGTGATCATATTGCTTTCATTGCCGGTAGAGATGAGTTTAACTTCTAAGTCTCCTATAATCTTGGGTAGTGATCAGCACCCCTTGCGATTAGCGACTTCTCGGGCTGAGAGTGCAGTATCACTAAGATCGCTCGGAAGTAAGTCTTGAAGGTTAGTATGAAGACGTTTCTAACTGGAGCTAATTTTGCATACACAAATTTGCGAACTTTCAAGGCTTGGCGATGGTGTACATTTTAGAAAAAAAAACTTTGAGAATAACCAAGGCAGTAAAAGCATCACTTGACGTATTAGCTCAATAAGTTGGAATTGACCACTGCGACTGATCAATCAAATTTGTGGATGAATACCCATGATCACCAATCAATGACCTCTGATTTAACAGATCTACACTCTAGAAACATCGACTTTTGTTAGCACTGCGTCATTTAAAATTCACCTTTGTATTATCTCCTAGTGTGCATTTAAAGAGGAACCGAATATTATCGTCTTTCATAATGATAGTTTTACTTATTTATTATTAAAATAGAGCATTATAAACGCTTAATAAAATGGCTTCAGGTGTGGTTTAAATGCGCTACAATAAAATTAACACGGCATTACGTATAAACTATTTACGAAATTAAAATTTTTCCTAATTTATGGTGTATGAATTGTTTATAAGAAATTTTTAATGATTGATTGGACTGAAATTCGCCAACAGGCACTATAGAAAGCAAGGTTTTAAATGCGTCTAGTTATTCCCTTGTGGGAAATATCGATCGATGTAATTGTAAACAAATTAATTTATTAAAAGTAAACAGATTTTTCCACTACTGCAATCATTTCAATCAAAACTGCCAAAATTATATATTGGTTTGTGTGTGCGTGTTCAGTTGATAAAATGAGGGCTTAGACTAAGTGTGTTTATGTTTCAAAGGAGAGGTGTGTGATAGACTTACCTCCACATAGTGCACCCTGGGCAGTGTATACTCGTACGGCAAAAAAGTCTATTAACCGGCAGTTGACTTCTGACCTCAAACTACCATCACCCCCCACTGTATGTCATATTCGACTACTTTCACAGTACTCACCTCACCTTTTCTCTGCGTTTCTGTCTATCTGTGTGTCTCTTCTACATCTTCAAATCACTCTTCTGTTCCCTCTCTCGACTGTTCTTCACTTTATCTGTTCCTCCTCCTCTCTGTGAAGCCCGAAGTCAGCTCAGGGGCTAATGATGACTACCAAAACCCCTGCCATTTGATATGAATATAAATAAGTAAGTGTTTTAAAGGAAATAAGGCTTATTACACAGCCATTGAGTGTGACATTAAAAATTAGCCAATTCTTTTTTCACATTTCCACTTATATTACTAGCTGACCTTAGAGTGATAAAAATCATCTCTTGTGGCCTTTCCATTCACCGCTTTCTCTCTCTCTCCCCATCTCTCCCCGCCTCTCTCCCTCCCTCCAATATTTATTCATCCTTTCGTCGGTATTCAATTACTCGCCGTGGAGAGAAAAATAGGTTTGAAAGAAAAGGTCTAACAAAAATCCAACTTTCGCCTCTATAGTTCAGCAAAACATCAGTTATTGACATAGATGATAAACTTATTTAATTAATCATTCAGTTCGATGGCATGATTGGTTTTCAGGAAAAGGCGTGAATTGTGCCAATAGTTGGATAGGATTTAAAAGTGATTCAGAGTTAATTCAGCAAAAAAATATCTCAGTACTCTGGAGAAAGTCATTTCTTTTTTTCGCATTGATGCACCACAATTACCGCTATTACAATAACGAATGGTGGAGGAGGGGTTAGGAAGGAAACCGTTTAGAAATAACTTGTTCATGTGACCTTTAATTTTTAATAAAAGTTTTAAAATGTATATTTTGCAGGATGGGGGTTGGGGGGGTTGGGGGG